>DWLF01000025.1:0-11495 GCA_018249595.1 Chaetocneme critomedia critomedia
CCACTGGCAAAGCCAGTGCGCCGGATCTGGTGCTGGTGAATCCGCCCCGACGCGGCATTGGGCGAGAACTGTGTGCCTATCTGAGCCAGATGGCCCCTGCGTATATCCTCTACTCAAGCTGTAATGCGCAGACCATGGCGAGTGATATCAGCCTGTTGCCGGGATACCAGATTGTCCAGGTGCAGCTGTTCGATATGTTCCCGCATACTGCGCACTATGAGGTGTTGACGCTGTTGCGGCGTGAGTAACTCTGGGGGGATTCGGGCAAAAAAAAGCGCCCGAGGGCGCTTTTTGACCAGACGCTGACTTACTGCGGGAACCATTTGTCGTTAATGGCCTTATAGGTGCCATCTGCTTTGATGGCTTCCAGCGCGTCGTTCAATTTTGCCAGCAGGGCTTTGTCATCAGGGCGAACGGCGATACCGAGACCGGTACCGAAATATTCCGCGTCAGTCACGTGTTCGCCAACGGTTGCCAGCTCCGGGTTGTTCTTGATCAATTCATTGACCACCGCCGTATCACCGAAAACGCCGTCGATGCGTCCGTTTTTCAAATCCAGCACCGCATTTTGATAGCTGTCGTAGGACACGGTCTGCACTTCTGGGTGCTTGTCATTCATAAATTTCTGGTGTGTGGTACCGTTTTCCATCCCGATGCGCTTGCCCTTCATGGCGGCAAAATCACTGAATTTGCCTTTCTGCGCGATAACCACGGCCGAGTTGGCATAATAGGGTTGGGTAAACGCCACTTGCTTGCTGCGTTCTGGCGTGATGTCCATTCCGGAGATCACGGCATCGTAACGACGGAATTTCAGCGCCGGGATCAGACTGTCGAAAGCCTGGTTGGTGAAGGTGCAGTTAGCTTGCATCTGTTTGTACAGGGCTTTCGCCAGATCCATATCGAAGCCGACGATCTCGTTGTTGGCATCGAGAGATTCAAACGGTGGATAGGTGGCGGAGGCGGCGAAACGGATAGTGTCTGCGGCGTTAGCGCCGAATGCCATACCTGCCAGTAACGTGGCGACCACGAATTTTTTCATGTTGTGCTCCAATGATTTTTTTTAATTTTTCCTGCGGCATGCTTCCCGCTCAACGGCAATTACATTGCCATTAAGTGAATTGTTATGCAAATAAAATGATTAAAAATACATTTGAGTGATGATAAAACAGACAAAAAAAAGCAGGCCGAAGCCTGCTTTTTATCGTACAAGCCGGATCAGTTACGGTGTTCAAACGCCAGTGCGCGTCGTTCGATAAGTCGCATCAGTAATGTCAGCAAGCCATTGACACACAAATAAATGATCCCTGCGGTGCCGAACACGGCTACATCATAGGTACGGCCATACATCAGTTGACTATACCCCATCACCTCCATCAGCGTGATGGTGTAAGCCAGTGAGGTGCTTTTAAACACCAACACCACTTCATTTGAATAGGACGACAGAGCACGTTTAAAGGCATAGGGCAGCAAAATACGCAACGTTTGTGCAGGCGACATACCCAGCGCCGCGCAGGATTGCCACTGCCCGGAAGGGATGGCGCGCACCGCACCGTAAAACAGTTGCGTAGTGTAGGCCGCGCTGTTCAATGCCAGCGCAATCATGGCGCACAGCCAGGGCTGGGAGAGTAAGTGCCACAACCACGGGATCTGCTGGATTGCCGGAAACTGGCCCGGACCATAGTAGATCAGGAAGATTTGCACCAGCAGCGGTGTACCAGTAAACAGGGTGATGTACGCCCGGGACAGCAGGGACAACACCGGTGTTTTTAACGCCAACACTGCCGTCAACACCAAAGAGATAACCAGTGCAGCAATCAGTGCCACCAGCGTAAGGCTCAGACTGGTGTGCAACCCTTTGAGCAATTCAGGTAAGTAGGCGAGCATCAGGACGGCCTCCGTTCAAAGCGCGTAGTACGCAGTTCGATACGTTTGAGGACGTATTGACTCAACAAGGTAATTGCCAGATAAATCGCTGCCGCAATCACATACCAGGTAAAAGGCTCCTGGGTGCGTGTGGCGATACTCTTGGTTTGCAGCATCAGATCGTTCACGCTAATCAATGACACCAATGCGGTATCTTTCAGTAACACCAGCCATTGGTTGCCAAGGCCGGGCAGGGCATGACGCCACATTTGCGGCATGATCAGGCGAAAGAAGATGGCTGCTTTACTCAAGCCCAAGGCTTGCCCTGATTCGCGCTGCCCTTGAGGAACCGCTTTCAGCGCGCCGCGCAGCGTTTGTGACGCATAGGCTGCATACAACAGCGCCAACGCAATCACACCGCACAGAAATGGGCTGACTTCAAACGTCTCAATGTTTAACTTGATGGGAAGCGCTGCGCCACCAACACTCAGCGTAAAGCCATCCGCCAGGATCAGCAGCAACTGTGATGAACCAAAATAGATAAACAGCACCACCAAAATTTCTGGCAGGCCGCGTAGCAGCGTCACTAGCGCTGTGCCACTCCAGGCAACGGGTTTCCAACGTGCCATTTCCCAGACGGCAAACAGCATCGCCAGAATCAAACCGAGTACCAGTGCACAAACGGCAAGGCCGACGGTCATGCCGGCGGCGCTTGCAAGAGGATGAAATTCAATCATTGAGCGAGATTACTGCTGAAACCATTTGTTGTAGATGGACTGATAAGTGCCATCCTGTTTGACTTTGTCCAGTGCGTCATTGAAGCGTTTGACCAGTGCATCGTTACCCTGACGCACCGCAATGCCCAAACCGATACCAAAGTAGTTTTTATCCGTCACGCTAGTGCCTACGGTAGTCAACCGGTCGTTCTGTTTCAGCCACTCATTCACCACGGCGGTGTCACCGAATACCGCGTCCAGACGGCCGCTTTTCAGATCCAAAATGGCATTCTGATAGCTGTCATAAGGCACTGTCGTCACATCTTTATGTTGGTCCAGCAGGTATTTTTGGTGAGTAGTACCGTTCTGCACGCCGACGCGTTTACCTTTCAGGGCACTGATATCGGCCACTTTGCCTTTCTGTGCGATAAACAGCGCCGAGTTGTCGTAGTAAGGCTGGCTAAAGGTCACCTGTTGCTGGCGTTCCGGCGTAATATCCATCCCGGCCATAACGGCTTCATAACGACGGAATTTAAGCTCTGGGATCAAGCTGTCAAAGGCCTGGTTGCTGAATGTACAGGTAGCGTTCATCTCTTTGCACAGCGCGTTAGCAAGATCGACGTCAAACCCTTGGATCTTGTTATCATCGCCCACGAATTCGAACGGAGGGTAAGAGGCTTCAGTCGCGAAACGGATGGTTTCTGCGGCGCTGGCGGCAACGCTGGCGCTGGCGAGGAGTGCTGCAACGAGTAATTTTTTCATTGTCATTTCCATCTTGTTCATCAATGAGAAAGATAACTGGCGAATTCAGCGGTTTGCGGCGCGGTAAAGTGGCTCGCATCACCCTGTTCGACAATACGGCCATTTTCCATGTACACCACACGGCTGGCTGTTTTACGTGCAAAATCCACTTCGTGCGTAACGATAACCTGAGTGATGCCGGTTTGCGCCAGTTCCTGAATAATACCGACCACCTGTGCTGTGATTTCAGGATCGAGGGCAGCCGTAGGTTCATCGAACAGCAGTACCTGAGGTTCCATCATCAGTGCGCGGGCAATTGCTACGCGCTGCTGTTGCCCACCGGACAAATGCAGGGGGAAACGATCGGCAAAATCGCGCAGGCGTAAACGTGTTAACAGTTTGTCGGCACGTGCCAACGCCTCGTCTTTGCTCAACCCCAATACCCGACAAGGTGCTTCGGTAAGGTTTTGTGTGACAGTCAGGTGTGGCCAGAGGTTGTATTGCTGAAACACCATGCCGACATTGCGGCGCAGCTCGCGAATGGCACCGTAACTCGGCGGTTGCGCAAACGTAAACTGGTTGCCTGAGATGGCAAGCGTGCCTGAACGCGGCATTTCCAGCAGGTTCAATACGCGCAGCAGCGAGCTTTTCCCCGCGCCGCTGGGACCCAATAACACCAGCGTTTCGCCAGCTGGACAATCAAGGGTGACATCGAATAGCGCCTGATGCGCGCCATAGAAACAGTTAATGCTGTTTAGTTGAATACTCATGCGCAAGAATTGAATAGACATTGATGCCGCGAATGTTAACGTCGGCAGGATACTTATGCAATCGCCGTGGGTTAAAATTTGCTGATTAGCGGACTAATGGATAAATAATAGCACAAAATATCGGCTAAGCGGCGGGGTGGCTGTAATTGTCGGGACCGAAGGATAACAGACAGCAAATCTACCCGTAGCGGCGACTATCATGCTGCGGTTTAGCGCCGATAGCATCAAAAATCACAGGTTATGAATGCGTTGTGGTGACGAATTATTGAAGTTTTTTTGTGGTATGATTGTTTTTTTGTGTATTTTTGGTTATGACGTTGGCGCCTCGAGAGTGGCAGCAAGCTGTGCCTGTGAACAAGCGCATACAGAAAAGAGCGTAATAGAATGAATGCCAGTGCAATTCCTATCCTGATGTATCACCACGTAGGCCCTAAACCTGGGTTGGTGACACTGTCGCCTGACACCTTTATTGAACAGATGACCTGGCTGGCGCGTGCCGGGTGGAAAACCGTGACCGCGGCGGAATTGGAAGGATTTTACCGTGGAGAGCCTTTGCCACGTAAAAGTGTGATGATCACCTTTGACGACGGTTATTTAGACAATTGGGTTTATGCGTTTCCGGTGCTAAAACGTCTTGGGCTGCAGGCGCATATTTTTCTTATTACCGGCCAGATTGGCGATGGACCCGTACGCGAACTTACGGAGATTGCTTTCTCTCACAAAGCCTGTGAGGAAAAAGTCGCTACAGGCCATGCCGACGATGTCATGCTGCGCTGGTCTGAAATTGAAGAGATGCAAGCCAGTGGGGTCGTCGAGTTTCACGCGCATACCCATACGCATCAGCGCTGGGACTGGCAAATCACCGATCCTGCCGAGCGCCATCGCGCATTGGAAACCGATCTGCGCCTGTGTCGTGAAACGCTGCTTGCGCGACTGGGGTCGTGCAGCCGCCATTTTTGCTGGCCTATGGGTTTTTATAACCACGATTACGCAGCCATTGCTCAAGCGCAAGGGTTTGACTATCTCTATACCACAGAGCGCCGCATGAACATGCCGCAGCATCTCACCTGGCGTTTGGGACGAATCAGTACCAAAGAGCGAGAAGACACCTCTTGGCTTAAGTGGCGACTGTTTATGTATACTACACCGGTTATTTCTTCATTATTTGCTTTACATAAAGGTCAGTGTTATACCTGAGATGCTTTTGATGGAATGACAACGTGCCCAGAATAATATTCCTGGGCATTTTATGTATTTATTTACCGAAAATACGCTTCTGTATAAAAAGTATTTACCATCTGTTTAGTTTCGCTCTCATAAAATTACACCAGACATTATACGCACCGTGCATATCCTCGTTTGAGGGTAAGGTGCTGCTTGTTTTTATTAGGTTTATTTATGAGAAAACGCATTCTCTACACGGAATCCTCTAAGCATGTAGGCGGGCAGGAATTGCAGGCGATGATGCAATTACATGCCTTGCAACATTTAGGCTTTGAAGTGTTACTGGCATGTCGTCCGGAAAGTGAAGTTGCCACACTTGCCGCTGAAAAACATATTCCAATATACCCGATTACATTTAGAAATAGTTATCATTTTCCCTCGCTGTGGCGTTTCAGACAGCTTATTAATGAATATCATCCCTTATTTGTCGTCAGCCACAGTGGGCATGATGCAAATATTGCAGCGCTGGCAACCAAGCTGGCCTGGAACAAACCAACGCTCGTGCGGCAAAAAACCTATCTCACCAGCAGGATTAAACCGTTCAGCACCAATTATCTGGCGGATCAGGTGGTGGTGCCCAGCGGTGGCATGAAGCGCGCGATGGTGGCGGGTGGCTGTCTAGATGAAAAAATTGAGGTGGTCGCACCCGGGTTTGACTTTGCTACCTTACATGCCCAAAGCGAACGACCCTTGCCTGTATCTGTGCAATGTTGGTTGGAGGCCAGTACGTCGCCAGTTATTGTTCAGGTTGGTATGCTGCGTGGTGAAAAAGGGCATGGTACTGTGCTGGCCGCGTTGGCTGCGCTCAAACAGTCAGGTCATACGTTTCGTTACCTGATCGTCGGTGATGGCCCGGAATACAAGGTTATCAACACGATGATTGAGCGCTATGGCTTGCAAGATAACGTAATGATGGCGGGTAAGCTGTTTCCGGCAGCGGCCGTCTACCGGCATGCAGATCTGGTGTTGATGCCTTCACGTAATGAGTCATTTGGGATGGCGCTGGTTGAGGCGATGTATTTTGGCGTCCCGGTGATGGCGAGCGACGTGGGAGGCATCCCGGATGTTATCCGCCATCAGGAAAACGGCGTATTGTTGCCGTGCGATGATGTTGCGGCCTGGCAGAACGCGATTGCTGATTTCCTTGTACATCCTGAATCTTACCGGCAGAGGGCCAGACACGCCTGCGATGACGTGGTGTTGCGCTACTCTATCGATGCCTGCGTCAAAAAAATTATCGCATTGGCCTATAAGGAGCCCACACCCTCGGTTGCGGGTGTAGCTACACCTTAGGTTACGCCAGTACCGTATCGCCATGCAGTTGGCAATTGCACGCCAGCACATAGCCTTGAGCAATCTCGTCCGCTGTCAGTGTCATGGTGCTACTGGTAGTGTAATCACCGGAAAGCACTTTGGTTTTGCAACTGCCGCATACACCGGCACGGCAGGCGGCATTAACCGGTATTTTATGGCTTTCCAGCGCGGCTAACAGACTGATGCCCACTGGAACTCGCAGCGTATTGAGCGGCTGACGGATAGTCAACGTCAACTGCTCGCCGTCTTCTTCCAGTGATTCAGCGCCAATCTGGAACTGCTCTTTGTAAAAACGCGTTGCGGGGACACCCGCTTCAGCGACCAATGCGGCAACGTGCTGCATATAAGGGGCCGGGCCGCAGGTCATCACAATGCGCTGTGCCAGATCCGGTACCGCCTGTTTCAGTAGCTCAGGGGTTAACCTTCCGGCGAGAAAACTGGGCTCGGCGTCAAACTCGGCGACCAACGTCAGCGTTAACTGTGATGGATAATGCTCTGCAAGGCGCTGCCACTCTGCGGCGAAAATCACCTGCTGTGGGTTACGAACATTAAAGATCACCTGCAAATGAGCGTCAGGACGCTGTGCCAGTAACCAGCGGCTCATCGACATGATGGGCGTAACGCCACAGCCTGCGGCCAGCATCAGATAACGTTCCTGTTCGCCATGACCCGCATCGACGCAGGTGAATTCGCCCTGCGCATCGGAAAGCCACAGGTAGTCACCGGGTTTGACCTGCTGTGTCAGCCAGCCCGAGCCCGTGCCCTGTTCTAACCGCCGCACCGTCAGCGTGATGAACGGGCTTAAGCCTGGCGTTGAGGAGAGGGTATAGGCGCGCAGGGTGTCGGGGTCGTTGGCAATGCACACCAGCGCATACTGCCCCGGACGATAGGGGTAGAAATCGTGATTAATCAGCGAAAGTGTCCAGATGTCAGGGGTTTCCTGATGAATGGAGTGAACTTGCATGCGGTTCGGGCATGCGGCGGTTGGTTGTGTCATGTGTGCTCTCCAAACAGCACAAGCGACGCGTTGCCGCGCCGCTTGTTATCCTATTGCTCTCAAGCGGACAGAATGGTGTTGATGTCTTCTTCTACGGTGGTAATCGAGCGCATACCGAATTTTTCGTTCAGCACGGCCAGCAGGTTATCCGTTAGGAAGCCGGGGGCAGTAGGGCCGGTTCTGATGTTTTTCACGCCCAGCGACAGCAGTGTGAGCAGAATGACGATGGCTTTTTGCTCAAACCAGGAGAGTATCAGGCTCAATGGCAGATCGTTCACGCCACAGCCCAGTTTTTCCGCCAGTTTCACGGCCAGAATGATGGCTGAGTAGGCATCGTTACACTGACCGACATCGAGCAGACGCGGTAACCCTTCCAGCGTGCCAAAATCCAACTTGTTAAAGCGATATTTACCGCATGCCAACGTCATGATCAGGCAGTCATCCGGAACACTAAGGGTGAAGTCGGTGAAGTAGCTGCGTTCGCTGCGGCTACCGTCACATCCTCCCACCAGGAACACATGACGCAACTTACCTGCAGCCACCAAGTCGATCACGGTATCTGCCGCGCTGAGCAGGGTCTCACGCCCGAAACCGACGGTGATGTTGTGCTCAATTTCATTGTACGGGAATTCGGCCAGGCCTTGTGTCTGAGCAATAATCTGGCTGAAATCATCGCCTTCTAGGTGGTTGACGCCCGGCCAGCCGACAATGCTGCGCGTCCAGATACGATCGCCGTAGTTCCCGACATTCGGGTCGATGATGCAGTTGGAGGTCATCACGATAGGGCCTGGGAACTTGGCAAATTCAACCTGCTGGTTCTGCCAGCCGCTGCCGTAGTTACCCACCAGATGCGAGAATTTTTTCAACTCGGGATAGCCGTGCGCAGGTAACATTTCACCGTGGGTGTAAATATTAACGCCAGTGCCTTCGGTCTGTTCCAACAGCATCCGCAGGTCTTTCAAATCGTGACCGGAAATCAGAATAGCCTTGCCTGCCACTGGGCGCACGTTGACCTGGGTCGGGTGGGGATGGCCGTAGGCGTCGGTTTCACCTTTATCGAGGATCGCCATCACGTTAAAGTTCATTTTGCCAATCGCCATGGCGTTGTTCAGCAGCGTATCCATGTCGCTCGGCTGTGTACCCAGCCAGGCCATTAACGCGTGGAACTCGGCATAAATAGTGTCATCGTATTGGCCGAGTACGTGAGCATGCTCCATATAGGCGGCAGCCCCTTTCAGACCGTACAGGCACAGCATACGCAAACCGTGCAGGTCAGCACCGATCGTGGCTTTATCATGATCCAACGCGAATTGACTCGCCTGCTGTAGCAGCGTTGGAATATCGCTGCCCGCCAGTTGCAGTTCAGACAGCGGGTGATCAACGCAGGCATCCGCTTCGAGCAGACGGCAGCGTGTTTTCAGTCCGTGACGCAGTTGGATTGCCTCTTGTGCATAACCGATAATTCTCTGCGAATCAAAGTTGACGTTGGTCAGCGTGGCGAAGAAGGCGCGAGGGACGAAGTTATCGACCGTATGATCGATGATATCCAGTGAACGGGCTTTCAGTGCCCAGGCAGATAGCCCCTGCAATACGGCGACCAGCAGGTCTTGCAAATCGGAGGTTTCGGCGGTTTTACCGCACATGCCTTGCGCATAGGCGCAACCGTTTCCAGCCGGGGTACGGATGGTTTGCTCACATTGCACACAAAACATAACGTTATCCTTTTTTAAAGTTGCATTTATAATGCTTGTTTTGAAGCATAGTGACTTACCCTTCAGTAAAAAAGGCTTTTTACATGCAACTTCAGGTAAATTTGATGTAGCGCAATTTTCATCTTGGCGGATGAAAATACGTCTCAATTCAGTCTGTTTGCGCAGGAGCGCGCGCGCACGGAGAGTAACGCCTACTTTATGAAAGGGGGGGGTTGCCGCTTTCACGTAGAGTAGCTGCCTCTAAATAATCTGTGGTAGAGGAGTTCTGTTGCCTATGCGAGATGTTAGCGCTGAGGGGAACCGCGTTTGCAAGCAGTTTGAAGATCTTGCGATGTCATCATCACCGTGCTTATCGACATCCCCAGCATTGACCCGGCATATCGTCAGTATCGACAGCTTACCGGTTGAAATTATTCAAAAAATTGCAACCTACCTTCCAACCAATGACTATGACAATTTCAGAGTGACAAATTGGGCGATCTGCGATGCCCTGATATCGATAAATAGCATGCACAACGCGCTGGCTGAAAAACCGCACTATGGTGCACAAGGCGCATTCTACAAAATTTGTGCAGAGGCTAAACACCTTGAGGCCCGGTGTCACAGATTGACTGAGAGTGAAATTGACACGTTACTCAACATACGCGTGCGACCATACTCTACGCATGGCAGGACTATCTCGGTTCAGTACCAATACCCGATAGACGATTTGACGTTAAACGATGGCATCATGGAGATCGTGGAGGCATTTTGTAAGAAACTGACGGCGATGACCATGCGCCAGGAACCGTCATCGTGCCCGACGCTGTGCTACCGGTACCAATACAATATCAGCATTGAGCTGCGCTCGTTTGATGCGCAAGCCGAAGTGATTTTTCAGGCGAGTAACCTTTGCACATTATCCCAGCTCAGTGATTTTTATGCCCGTGGGTACCAACTCTATAATGAACTAGCGATTCCGCAACGCATTTACCTGACCACAATGATGGTCAAATTACACCGGTTTTGGCGCGCGCACCCGCCCGCCAACCTTGACAGGCAGGAGGTCGATAACACCATTCGATCTTATGTGACGCTGCTGCGTTCAGGTAATGATGTGCTGGCGTACTGTAAGGCTGCGAAGAGAAACTCGTCTGGTGAAGCAAGTTCTAACCCGTAAGGGATCACAGAAAAGGTATCTGCCGGATGACACTGGCTTCGGGGTAAAGCACGCTAGTTAAGGTATACAATGAAAACAGCGCTGTGCAGTTGTGCAGCCCAAACATCAGGAGGTGTGCATGTACCTTGAAAGCGTGGAGGTTGTTGGATTCCGCGGCATCAATCGTCTGTCACTGGTACTGGAGCACAATACGGTCTTGATTGGAGAAAATGCCTGGGGCAAATCGAGTCTGTTGGATGCCTTGTCTCTGCTGCTGTCGCCGGCATTGCCGCTGTATCACTTTTCGTTGCAGGATTTCCACTTTACGCCCGGCGATGAAGCGAGTCGGGAACATCACTTGCAGGTTATCTTCACCTTCTGTGAAAGCGGCGTCGGGCATCACCTTGGGCCGCGTTATCGTGGCCTGGCACCGGTTTGGGTCAGGGGCGAGGGGCGATTACAGCGTATTTTTTACCGTCTGGAAGGTGAAGTGGATGACAGCGGCGCGGTGTGTACCTGGCGCAGTTTTCTTGACGCGGATGGGCAGCCGCTGGCGCTGGAAAACATTGATGGGTTGGCGCGTGAACTCATTCGTTTGCACCCGGTTTTGCGGCTGCGCGATGCGCGTTTCACCCGGCGCAAGCGGGTCGACGTCATGCCGCTGCCGGTGCGGGAGAGTAACAGCGACGACCTGGCTCAACACCTCAACCAACTGATGCAGGAACTGACTCGCAACCCGCAGCGGCTGACCGATCAGGATTTGCGTCAAGGGATTGTGGCGATGCGGCAACTGCTGGAGCATTACTTTTCCGAACAGGGCGATGACGGTTTTACGCCGCGCCATCCCCGCCATGCGCATGCGCACAACGGAAAATCCTGGCGCTCACTGGATAATATTAACCGGATGCTAAGCGATCCCAACAGTCGCAGTCGCCGTATCATTCTTCTTGCACTGTTTTCGACGCTGTTGCAGGCGAAAGGCGCAGTATCACTGGATACGGAATCGCGTCCACTGTTGCT
>DWLF01000026.1:0-11308 GCA_018249595.1 Chaetocneme critomedia critomedia
GTTGGGTATGCACGTTGTCGTTAATGCCAACGGTCACGTCGCGGGATTCACGTTGCCCTTGCGCATTAACCACTTGCACTACGGTTTTGCCATTCAATTGCTGTACGGCCGTGGCTGGCACTACCAGCGCGTTTTTTACCGCCGCGCGCAGAATATACACTTGCGCCGTCATCGATATACGCAGCGTGCCATCCGGGTTATCGACATCAAATAGGCCGTTGTAATAAATCGCCTTAGACGTTGAAGAACTGCTACTGCTGCTGGAACTGCTCGATGACGTGGTGGTCTCGTCGTTGATGGAGTCCGGCGCCGGTTCGATAGCGCGCAGTGTGGCTTGATAGCGCTTGTTGGGTTGACCCAAAATGGTGAACCGGACCGGCATGCCGACGCTCACGTTGACCACATCGGCTTCGGAAATCTGTGCTTTCACCGTCATGGTGTTCAGATTTGCCACTTTGGCGATGGTGGGGGTGGTTTGCGCCGCGTTGACGGTCTGTCCGGCTTCCACTGGAATGGCGACGATGGTGCCATCCATCGGGGCGGTAATTTGTGTATAGCCGAGATTGACCTTGGCGGTGCTGGTGGCGATCTCCGCCTGGGCGATTTGTGCGTCGAGGGCGGTAATGTCTGCCGTGGTGGCATACAGCGTAGCTTTGGCGCTGTCATAATCGGCCTGAGCCCCCACGCCGCGTTGCATTAGCATTTGCTGACGCTGCCAACTAAGCTGATTGTTGCGCAGCGTGGCTTGCTTGGCAGCACGCTGCGCCTGAATGTTTTTCAGCGCGGCATCGCTGTCTTTCAGCGTATTTTGCTGTGTTAAATCATCAATTTCTGCCAGCAGTTGCCCCTTGCTGACCTTATCGCCCAGTGCAACATGCAACGCTTTGATTTGTCCTGATACCTGCGCACCGACGCTCACCTGTTTGAGTGCTTCAATGGTGCCATCCGCCAGGACGGTCTGTTCAATATCTCGGGTTTCCACGGGCGCGGTAATGTAGTTCACCGGTGGTGGTGGGGCGAAAAAGTGTTTATAGCCAAAATAAAGGGCAACGATGGCAACCAGTACCAGTAGCGATGTACGTAATGACAAAGAACGAGCAGGCATGAGCAGTTGAATATCCTTATCGGGTGTTGACGTCTTAACAGGGTATCGACGTTTGACTGGGCGATGCTAACCGCGAAGAACCACGCGGTTACTTTACCCTGACTCTATGACCCGATCTCGCCTATTTAGTGCTATGGAAGGTAAGAATTCAGTAAAGATGGCTGCGAAAATACGGATTAAACGAGAAAATAGCCGCCAGAACCGCCAAGGGGAGCAAGGTATGAAGCTGTTGCTGGTTGATGATGATGTGGAGTTGGGAAACCTGCTCTGTGAGTATCTCAGCGCTGAGGGATTTGCCGCATCGCGTGTGTTGACAGGGAAAGAGGGCGTGGAAAGCGCGCTGTCAGGAAATTATACCGCCATGATTCTGGACGTGATGTTGCCAGACATGAGCGGCATTGATGTGTTACGTCAGGTGCGCAAGGCGAGCCGGTTGCCGATTATCATGTTGACGGCCAAGGGGGACAATATCGACCGAGTGATTGGTCTGGAAATGGGGGCCGATGATTATATGCCGAAGCCCTGTTTTCCGCGTGAACTGGTGGCTCGTTTGCGCGCGGTGTTGCGCCGTTATGACAAACGCCCGGAAAAGCAGGAAAGCGAAGGGGCAGCGGCGCTTGGCGAACTGGTATTGAACCCCGCCACGCGCACCAGTGAATGGAAAGGTCGCCCCTTTGATTTGACGGCTTCAGAGTTCAATTTGCTGGAACTGCTGGTGCGCGCGTGCGAGCGCGTGGTCTCCAAAGATGAGCTGTCGGAAAAATGCCTGGGGCGGCAGCGCGAAGCCTACGATCGCAGTGTGGATGTGCATATCAGCAACATTCGGCAGAAGCTGGCTGAACTGCCGGGCAGCACCATGACCATTGAGACCGTGCGCAGCGTAGGATATCGGATTCGTTAATGATACAGGGACGCTTGTTCTGGAAAATTCTGTTTGGCTTCTGGCTGACATTTTTATTGATATCGCAACTGCTGTGGTTGGGGTTCACGCTGTATGACGGCGGGCACCGCGCACCGCCGGAAGAGGCGATGATCCAGCGCTTAATGTCGTTACAACTGTCGATGGCGCAATCTGCATTGCAACAGGGTGGGCAGCCCGCGTTGGACGCACTGGAAGCTCAGTGGCCGCCACAGGAGCGTGGTTTTCTGCGCGTGTCCACCACGGCCATCGATGCTGAGAAATGGGCTCCACCGCCTGCACCGTGGCGTGAACCGCCAGCCAGCGATATGCCGCCTCCCGGTGGCCCCAGGCCGCCAGCGGATGAGGAGAATCACCGGGGCGATCGGCACATGCCGCTGGTCAACGCGGTCGATGGGCCCAATGGCGAGCGCTATTGGGTCTCTTTTGACGTTCTGCGTTTGCGCGATGAAACCTACGCACCGCGTCCGATGTTGATACTCAATATTCCCGAACCGTTGGTGTGGATTGCGGGATTAGGCGGACTGCTGTTCAGTGGGATATTAGCCTGGAACCTGACCCGGCCGCTTAATCGCTTGCGTGCCAGTTTTGATCGCTTGTCACAGGGCGATTTATCCATTCGTCTGCTGCCGGACATGAAACGACGGCACGATGAGTTGAGCGACGTAGCGCGGGATTTTGATGCCATGATCGAGCGGCTGGAGGTGTTGGTGAGCTCCCGCGAACAACTGCTGCATGATGTGTCTCATGAGCTACGTTCTCCTCTGGCGCGTTTACAACTGGCTATTGGGTTGGCGCACCAAAACCGCGCTAATATCGACACATCGTTGCAGCGCATCGAAGGCGAAGCGGCGCGCATGGACAAAATGATCGGTGAATTGCTGACGCTATCACGCGCCGAGCATCAGGTAGTCGATGAGTCTTACTTCGATTTG
The DNA here is from genome assembly GCA_018249595.1 of Chaetocneme critomedia critomedia. NCBI lineage: Eukaryota > Metazoa > Arthropoda > Insecta > Lepidoptera > Hesperiidae > Chaetocneme > Chaetocneme critomedia. The sequence continues at coordinate 2,960 of DWLF01000026.1, forward strand.
TACGGATTGGTCGATGCGGTGGTAAACGATGCGCGCTATGAGGCGCAAGTGCCCGGCGTCACCATTCTTCTGGAGGCGGACACCGAGCAGGATCACACGGTAAAAGGCAATGCGGAGCTTATGCGGCGCGCGTTGGATAATATCGTGCGCAATGCGCTGCGCTTTTCAACCCGCGAACAGACGGTGCTGGTAGCGCTGCGTGGCACGGAGAGCGAGTGGCTGCTGTGTGTCACCGATCAGGGACCGGGTGTGGAAAAAAATAAGCTTTCCAGCATCTTCGATCCCTTTATTCGCATCGAATCGCCGCAGTCTGGCAAAGGCTATGGCTTAGGGCTGGCGATTGCCCGCAAAGTGGTGATGGCGCACGGAGGTCATATTGAGGCGGATAACCGGCCGCAGGGGGGGGTGACCGTGCGTATCTTTATTCCTCGCTGGAAAGAGACCGCACCACAGCGTCATTAATTAGCGCGTTTTTTAAAACGGTAGTCGCGCATTTTTGTCCGAAACTGGCCTTAGTATGGATACGCAACCCTCTTTCAGGATGCCCAAGATGCCTTCGGACGTTTTCTGCCCTATCGATAACTTGTCTTTTCGTTTTCCTACCAATTGCTCTTTTGGCTATCGGCTGGGCGGGCAGCCGTTACGACTATTGCAAGCGGTGATCGTCGTCAGCCATGATGGCGCAGAGCCGATGGCGCGGTCTGAGCGTGGTTCTATACCTACCTTGTCCGTATTGGCGACCAAGGTCTGCGTAGATCGCATTACTGAGGTGAATGCGTTTTCTCAATCTGGCGATTTCGCGCGGGTGGCGCGTTTTATCGAAGGCAACAGTGAATTTCCTCCCATCGTGCAACGCACCCTGCGTAAGGCGTTTTATCAACGTTGGAAATCCATCTCTATTGACGAGCATGCTCATTTGGCGCATGCCGTTGCGATAGAGCGCGTATTGGCAGGGCAATCGTGCAAGACAGTGGCGCAGGCGCACGGTATTTCACGGAATAGTGCCTTGATGTACCAATTGAATATGTTGGCCGTTGACGGCCCTGCCGGTATGCGGGCATTTGAGGGCGGGTGTTGTTACACCATTGCCGAGGATCATGGCATCGATCCGGACAGTTTTATCTTTAACCGTCTGCAACGGCATGCGGTCAGGGGGCGAGCGGGAGAGCGGGTGTGCAACGGCGAGTCATGCTTGCTGGTCGCAGAAGCGCATGGTATCTCTACGCTGTATGAAGCCATGGATATGCTGGAGAGGGTTGCTGTCAACACCTGTGCGGGAGAACGGGTGCGTAAGGGCGAGTCCTGTCAGTTAGTCGCCAGAGAACATGGTATCAATCCTATGTTCGCCGCGATGTGTGAACTGGAAAGCATCGCCGTGAATACGGTGGCCGGTGAGCGAGTTCGTCAGGGCGAATCCTGTCTTGTGGTTGCCAGGGAGCACGGCATTCATCACTGCCACACGGCGATGCATCGTTTGGAGATGATTGATGTTGAGACGTCCGGGGCAGAACGGGTGAAGAACGGGTGAAGAACGGGGAGTGCAGCGCACTGGTGCGCTATCGCTGGGGATTTCATTGAGCGGTAGTACGGTGAAAGTGCTGACCGCGCTCGACATGGCTTCTGCCGGTGCGATAAAACGTCCGCGTTCACGCTAAACGGGGGGCAATAAATTAAAACCCCACAGTCAGAGGCTGACCGTGGGGCAGGTATACGGTGCTGGATTCAGAACAGCGTTACTTCTTGATGCGGATAACCGGTGTTTCACCAACAACAACGGTGCCGCTCAACTTGGTCAGCTCTTTGATTTCGTCCATATTGGAGATAACCACTGGCGTCAACGTTGATTTTGCCTTTTCTTCCAACAGCGCCAGATCGAATTCAATGACCAGATCGCCTTTCTTCACGTGTTGGCCTTCTTCCGCAATGCGTTTAAAGCCTTCACCTTTCAGCTCAACGGTATCGATGCCGAAGTGAACGAACAGTTCAATTCCGCTGTCGGATTCGATAGAGAATGCATGGTTAGTTTCAAAAATCTTGCCGATGGTGCCATCAACCGGCGCCACCATTTTGTTGCCTGTTGGTTTAATGGCAATACCGTCCCCGACAATCTTTTCAGCAAAAACAACGTCAGGAACGTCTTCGATATTGACGATTTCACCAGACAGCGGTGCAATGATTTCAATGCTGCCAGTATCTTTTTTGTCATCAGATACCAGAGATTTCAGTTTATCGAACAAACCCATGATCTTCTCCTAATCATTAATATTGGGTCAGCATAGCAGAATCAGCAGAGCGTTTTTTCTTTGATGAATCGGCTCACTACATCGCTCAGTTCTTGCGCTGTGGGCTGGGAGAGCGCTTGTTCTGCCAACGCTTTGGCATCGTCGTAATTTGCATTACGAATGATCTTCTTGATGCCAGGAATTGAGATTGCACTCATGCTGAATTCATCCAGACCCATACCCAATAATAGCAGTGTAGCACGTTCGTCACCAGCGAGCTCGCCGCACATCCCCGTCCATTTGCCTTCGGCATGAGATGCGTCAATGACCTGCTTGATCAAACGCAATACCGCTGGCGACATCGGGTTATAGAGATGAGAGATAAGCTCATTACCGCGATCGACTGCCAGAGTATACTGGGTTAAGTCATTTGTCCCAATACTAAAAAAGTCCACTTCTTTTGCCAGATGATTGGCAATGGCGGCCGCAGCAGGTGTTTCAACCATAACGCCCACCTCGATGCTCTCATCGAAGGCCTTACCTTCTGCTCTCAACTGCGACTTCAGCAGTTCCAGCTCGGCTTTCAGCGCACGCACTTCTTCCACGGAAATGATCATCGGGAACATGATACGCAGCTTGCCAAACACCGACGCGCGCAAAATGGCACGCAACTGTGCGTGAAGAATTTCTTTACGATCGAGACAGATACGAATTGCTCGCCAGCCCAGGAACGGGTTCTCTTCCTTCGGCAGGTTCATGTAAGGCAGATCTTTGTCGCCGCCGATATCCATGGTGCGCACGATAACCGCCTGCGCCCCTACGGCTTCCGCTACGGCTTTGTAGGCTTGGAACTGTTCTTCTTCTGTCGGGAACGCATCTCTGTCCATAAACAGGAATTCGGTGCGGTACAGACCAACACCTTCTGCGCCGTTGCGCTCAGCACCGGCAACATCACGCACGGTACCGATGTTGGCGCACACTTCTACCTGATGCCCGTCGAGCGTGATGGCAGGCAAATCCTTCAGTTTTGCCAATGCATCTTTTTCAGCGTAGTACTGTGCTTCCAGCGCTTTCAGCTGTTCGATCACTTCCGGCGTCGGGTTCTGATAAATCTTGTTGTTCACGCCATCCAGAATCAGATAATCGCCGTTTTTCACCTGTTGGGTCGCATCCGTGGTGCCGACAATCGCGGGCAACTCCAGAGAACGCGCCATGATGGATGTGTGGGATGTCCGACCGCCGAGATCGGTAATAAAACCCAGAACCTTATCCAGGTTCAACTGTGCGGTTTCTGATGGCGTCAAATCGGTTGCGATCAGGATAGACTCTTCCTGAATATCGCCGAGATCGATAATCGGCATACCGAGAATGTTTCTCAGCAGGCGTTTACCGATATCGCGCATGTCAGCGGCGCGTTCTTTTAGGTATTCATCGTCCAGTTCTTCCAACGCTTTCGCCTGATTCTCGATAACAGAGTAGGCTGCCGCATCGGCAGAGTGATGGTCCTTTTTGATCAGGGCTATGATTTCCTGCTCGAACTCTTCATCTTCAAGCAGCATGATATGCCCTTCGAAGATGGCCTCTTTCTCAGCGCCCAGGGTTGCACCGGCTTTGGTCTTGATGGCTTCCAACTGTGCAGAAGCCTTGGCCCGACCGCTCAGAAAACGTTCGATTTCTTGTTCAACGTCTTCAGCAGTAATTTTCTTCCGGCTGATGACGATTTCGTCTTCCTTCAATAACAGCGCGTTACCGAAAGCAAAACCGGGTGATACTAATATGCCTGAAATCATAACCCTACCTTCACTCAAAACTGATGTTCACACGAAAAGCCTGCCGATTACTCAAGTTCGGCCATCAGCTTAACCAGATGTTCAACGGCTTTTTGCTCGTCTTCACCTTCTGCGGAAAGTGTAACAACAGTGCCTTGCGTTAGGCCAAGGGTCTGAAGTTTGAACAAACTTTTCGCGCTGGCACTTTTTCCGTTAGAGGTGACGGTAATTTCGCTGGTAAATCTTTTGGCTTCTTTAACAAACTGAGCCGCAGGACGGGTGTGCAGGCCATTCGGAGCGGTAATAGTAACTTCTTGCTGGAACATTCTGTTTTCCCCAACTATGGTTTGGATTCGTGTTGTGGAACTAAAGTTTAGTGTATTTACCGAACTTTAGTCTGTTAGGTCAGCCCCATTTATGTTACGGGGTCGCCTTTGATGCGGCAAGGTACGACGAAACGCCTTCCTTGAATATATACGCCAAATAGCACCGTATTCCAGCCCAGTGTCTGATGACGTTGTTGCCTCTGTGGTAAAAAAATGGGGACATTGCCATCAGCGGGAACAGGGTACGATGTTACGGTTATTAATTTCGCGCATCAAAATAATTGTTCGGTTAAATACTAAACTTGGACCAAAAAAGCAATCATTGATGGGTATAAACTTTGAACCCGACCACAAGAAAAGCACCTGTGAAGGTGCTTTTATGCCGTCAATGTAACGAAGAATTACTGCTGCAATTCTTGTTCTGTGAACAGATCGGCAAACAGCGCCGTACTGAGATAGCGCTCGCCGGAGGAGGGCAGAATCACCACGATGGTTTTGCCTTCAAACGCGGGATCCTTCAGTAAATTCAGCGCGGCAGCCACGGCAGCACCGGAAGAGATCCCGGCCAGAATACCTTCTTCTTCCATCAGGCGACGCGCGGTTGAAATCGCGTCCTCGTTAGAAATGCGCTCCACGCGATCCACCAGAGACAGATCGAGGTTACCGGGAATGAAACCGGCACCGATCCCTTGGATCTTGTGCGGGCCAGGCTTGATTTCTTCGCCTGCCAACGCTTGGGTGATCACTGGTGAATCAACGGGTTCCACCGCGACAGTGGTAATAGCTTTGCCTTTGGTGTTCTTGATGAAACGGCTGACGCCGGTCAACGTACCGCCCGTGCCAACACCGGAGATGAACACGTCCACTTCACCATCGGTGTCTTCCCAAATTTCCGGGCCGGTGGTTTTTTCGTGAATTTCCGGGTTAGCCGGGTTGCTGAACTGTTGCAGCAGCAGGAAGCGGTTCGGGTCGCTGGCAACAATCTCTTCTGCCTTGGCGATGGCCCCTTTCATGCCTTTCGCACCTTCGGTCAGTACCAGTTTGGCACCCAGCGCTTTCAACAGTTTGCGCCGCTCAATGCTCATGGTTTCTGGCATGGTCAGGGTTAATTTGTACCCGCGGGCAGCAGCGACATAGGCCAGAGCAATCCCGGTGTTACCGCTTGTCGGTTCTACCAGTTCAACGCCGGGTTTTAATACGCCGCGTTTTTCCGCATCCCAAATCAGGTTCGCGCCAATACGGCATTTAACGCTGAAGCTGGGGTTGCGAGATTCCACTTTTGCCAGAATACGTCTATTGCCGATACGGTTCAGACGAACCAGCGGCGAGTGGCCGATGGTGTAGGAGTTATCTTCATAGATTTTGCTCATGGCCAGTCCTTATAACTGTATGAAATTTTTACCAACAAGATAGAGCATACTCACTCCATTCTTTCATGGAAGGAAAGAATTGCTATATCGTTATGTTCTTAAGAAATATCTTTTCATTACAGTCGCAAAAAACTATCGCACTCCCGCTGATACCGAGAGATGACGATACCTGTCTACCCACAATGCGGTTGCGCCACAGACGGCGACTGGCATCACCACCAAATTCAGGAACGGCACCAGCGTAAACACACTGACCAGCGCGCCGAACTGCAAATTGTTGAGTTTATGACGCCGCAACGCTTCGCGCATGGTGGGAAAGCTGATTTTGTGATTGTCGAAAGGATAATCGCAATACTGAATGGACAGCATCCAGGCGCTAAACCCGAACCACAGCAAAGGGGCAACGGTTTGCCCGATACCCGGGATAAGATACAGCAACAACAGCACCACGGCGCGCGGCAGGTAATAGGCGAGCTTTTGCACCTCGCGCTTCATGATACGCGGTATATCTTTGACCATGCCCATGACGCCGCTGTCCGGCAGGGCCTTTCCGGTCAGTCGCGCCTCAAGCTGCTCGGCCAGCAAGCCGTTAAACGGGGCCGCGATAAAATTGGCGATGGTGCTGAAAAAATAGCCAAATACCAATAGGATAGAGATGACGGCGAGCGGCCACAGCAGGTAGCTTAACCATTGCAACCACTCTGGTACATGGCCCATCAGCCGGGCAATCCAATCACCCATGCGGGAAAACAGCCACCAAAAGGCCCCGCCCATCAACAGGATATTGAGCAGCAGTGGAATGATGACAAAACGCCGTATGCCCGGCAGCGACATCAGTTGCCAACCTTGTGCGAAATAGTAAATGCCTGAACGCGCTGGCGTAGCGGGGGACGGGGTTACCATGACATCCTGTTCCTCATTGTGGGGTTATCCGGATCGTTGGTACGATCGGGGTAGTTTGTGTGATCTGCATCATATCGGGATGATTTTCTGCTGACCAGTGACCCTTTGGACGAAAAAAAAGCAAAAAAGTGCGCCCGGTATATCTTTATTCCTATAAAATACTATGTAGGCTTGCACTTGTGTACGCAGGCAAATAGAGTTAGGGGTATGAAAAAGTTGCCGCGGTGGCAATAAATTGAATTAACTGGGATAGCAATGATGCAGGACTTGCGTCTGATATTAATCGTTGTGGGCGCGATCGCTATAATTGCGCTACTGCTTCACGGCTTGTTGACGAGCCGTAAAGAGCGCTCGTCCCTTTTTCGTGACCGTCCGGTGAAGCGCCTTAAGCAAAAGCAGAAGCGGGAAGAGACTGCGCCGCTTGAGGAGCTTGATGAAGGGGTCGGCGAAGTCAGAGTCACGCGGACGCGTGCGCAGGAAGAACCGGCATTGGGGTCGTTCATTGAGTCTGCGCCGCCGCCTGCATCCTCATCGCCTTTTGCTTCTGCTGCCGAACACGTTCGTACCGATTACGATCCGCTGTTAGGCGCGACTACCGCGCCGCAATCTGCTCCTGAGGTGCACGTCGATCGCGTTACGCAGGATACTCGTCCTGCACATGCCGCGCCTGTGTACCCAGCCTCTGTAGAACGCACCCCACACGTTGAAGCGCAGGACGCAGAGCAAGAGTTGTCTGAACAGGATGCTGACCAACCGCAAGTGCAAAGTGCAAGCAACGCCGCGCAAGAAACGGTGCTGGTTCTGCACGTTGCTGCTCATCAGGGCAGTATCATTGGCGGTGAGGTACTGTTGCAAAGCGTATTGCAGGCAGGCTTCCAGTTCGGTGAAATGAATATTTTCCATCGCCATGTTAACCCGGCGGGTGCCGGGCCGGTGCTGTTCAGCCTGGCCAACATGGTGAAACCCGGCTCTTTCAGTGTCGACGATATGGCCGAATTCTCCACGCCGGGCGTCTCCATTTTCATGATGGTGCCCTCCTACGGTGACGCAAGCCAGAATTTCAAACTGATGCTGCAATCTGCACAGCGTATCGCTGATGACGTTGGCGGTGTGGTTCTGGATGATGAGCGTCGTTTGATGACGCCGCAGAAAGTTGAAGCCTACAAGGGCCGTATTCGCGATGTGCTGCGGGCTAATGGGTAAACGTGATTGTGTAACCGCAAAGCCTCCTCTATGGAGGCTTTGTTTTTTTAGGGGATGGGGTGGGCTGACGTGGCAAGTAGTAATGGGTTAAAACAGGATCTGGGGGGGGGAGCAGGGCGTGGGGCTACTATCCACTTTGCTACTGGGAACCGGCGTGTTTGCGGTGCCAGCCATTGTGGCGCAACTGTCGGGTAATGACAGCCTGTGGGCCTGGCCGCTGCTGATTGTGTTGGTGTTTCCGATTGCCATTGGCTTTGCCGCATTAGGGCAGCATTTTCCCAATGCCGGTGGCGCAGCTCACTTTGTCAATCTGGCATTTGGCCTACGTCTGGCCCGCGTGACCCGCTGGCTGTTTCTCTCCGTGATCCCCCTTGGCTTGCCCGCTGCGCTGCAAATTGCCGCTGAGTTTTGGGCGCCGTTTATCGGCCACAACAGGGTGGGCATCTTGATGGTGCAACTGTTGACGCTGGTCGCCATTTGGCTGCTCGGGTCGCGCAGTGCGGGTTCAAGCGCGTCCATTCAAACGGGCATTGCCGTGTTGGTGGTGCTGTTGGTC
>DWLF01000027.1:0-11249 GCA_018249595.1 Chaetocneme critomedia critomedia
ACGATCGATGGTGCGCGTGACCGGATGCAAACCGCCATTTTCCATGGTGCGGCCCGGCAGGGAAACATCGAGGGTTTCTTCGGCCAGACGGGCGTTCAGCACCGCCGACTCCAGTGTTTGTTTGCGGACGTTCAGCGCGTCTTGCACATCCTGCTTCGCCTGGTTGATGACCGCACCTGCCGCAGGGCGTTCGTCTGCGGGCAAATCGCGTAGCGTTGTCATTTGCAGGGTTAAATGCCCTTTTTTGCCCAGGTATTCGACACGCACATTATCCAGCGTCGCAATATCCTGAGCCGCGTCTATGGCTGTTCTGGCATTCGCTACCAGCTCTGCGAGATGTGGCATTGCATTCCTCTTCTTCTGCCTGTATGGCCAGTTATCATGATTAGAACCAAACGCAAACAAAAAAGCCTCCCGGCGGGAGGCTTCAAGCGCTATTTTTCGTTTCTTTTCTTACGCGCAAAGCCTCCTGAGATCAGGTGCTAAAGTAAAAAAAGAAACGGAAAATAGCAGTAGTCATACTTGCGTTACCTTAATGTCAATACGCTTGCGCGTCACCAGTGTCGATGTTTATCGCCAAGAACCTCTCGGCGGACACGTTTACAGTAAAAATGTTACTACCAACGGCGCGATCTTATTGGAAATCGGCGCAGATAAAAAGTCAATCACAACCGTTATGGATATCGTTCAATGTGACATAAAGGACACATTGAACGCTCCTTAAACGAAAAGAGGGAGCAAAGCTCCCTCTTTCCACTGGCTTACGCCAGGGCTGCTTTCGCTTTTTCAACCAGTGCAGTAAATGCCACTTTGTCGAATACGGCGATATCAGCTAGGATCTTACGGTCGATTTCAACAGAGGCTTTTTTCAGGCCATTGATGAATTTGCTGTAAGACAAGCCATTTTGGCGAGCTGCTGCATTGATACGTGCAATCCACAGCTGGCGGAATTGACGTTTACGTTGACGACGGTCGCGGTAAGCGTACTGACCAGCTTTGATTACTGCCTGGAAGGCAACACGATAAACGCGCGAACGGGCACCGTAGTAACCTTTCGCTTGTTTCAGAATTTTCTTGTGACGTGCACGAGCAACCACACCACGTTTTACGCGAGCCATATGCTCTCTCCTAAAGTCTTATTCTTGATTCAAAAAGGTTACTTATGCGTACGGCAGACATGCGATCACAAGGCCCAGATCTCCTTTGGAGACCATACCTTTCGGACGCAGATGACGTTTACGTTTAGTCGCTTTTTTGGTCAGAATATGACGCAGGTTAGCATGCTTACGCTTAAAACCACCTTTGGCGGTCTTTTTAAAGCGTTTAGCGGCGCCACGTACTGTTTTGATTTTTGGCATGTTAATTTCCACTTCGCATTGTTGATATAACGAATCAGCTAAGGCGAACAAAACCCGCGCGGTGCGAACACCGCACGGGTTCTATTACTTGAATGCCTTACTGTTTCTTCTTCGGTGCGAGCACCATGATCATCTGGCGGCCTTCGATCTTCGTCGGGAAGGATTCGACTACTGCCAGTTCACTCAGATCGTCACGAACGCGGTTAAGCACTTCGATACCAATCTGTTGGTGCGCCATTTCACGTCCGCGAAAACGCAGGGTGATTTTGGCCTTGTCACCGTCTTCCAGAAAGCGAATCAGGTTGCGTAGTTTGACCTGATAGTCGCCATCATCGGTACCAGGACGGAATTTAATTTCCTTAACCTGGATAACTTTTTGTTTCTTCTTCTGTTCCTTGGTGGCCTTACTCTTCTCGTAGAGGAACTTGCCGTAATCCATGATTCGGCAAACCGGCGGCTCGGCGTTAGGACTGATTTCAACTAAATCAACACCTGCTTCCTCGGCTTTCTCTAACGCTTCATTCAGACTGACAATTCCAATCTGCTCGCCATCGACGCCTGTTAGACGTACCTCTTGCGCGCGAATTTCTCTATTGATGCGATTAGGACGCGCCGGTTGAACTCGTTTTCCGCCTTTTATACCTTATTCCTCCAACTGATGAAGACTACGGCTGCGAATTTCTTGTTGCAGCTGCTTGATCACTTCGTTAACGTCGATGCTTCCCAAATCTTTGCCGCGACGGGTGCGAACGGCCACTTTGCCCGCTACCACCTCTTTATCACCGCAAACAAGCATATAGGGAACACGTCGTAAAGTGTGCTCGCGGATTTTAAAGCCTATTTTCTCATTTCTCAAGTCCGCTTTTACACGAATACCTGCATCTTGCAGTTTTCGTGTCAATTCACTGACATATTCGGACTGTCCATCGGTGATATTCATCACCACAGCTTGCACCGGTGCCAACCAGGTTGGGAAGAATCCGGCGAACTCCTCGGTAAGAATACCGATGAAGCGCTCCATGGAACCCAATATGGCGCGGTGAATCATCACCGGCACCTGACGCTCGTTGCTTTCGCCCACATAAGAGGCGTTTAAACGGCCTGGCAGTGAAAAGTCGAGCTGCACCGTACCACATTGCCAAGCGCGATCCAAACAATCGTGCAAAGTAAATTCAATTTTCGGACCATAGAACGCCCCTTCACCCGGCTGATAATCAAAAGGAATCCCGTTCTCTGTCAGCGCAGCGGCCAAATCGTGCTCAGCGCGATCCCACATCTCATCGCTGCCGATGCGCTTTTCAGGGCGCGTGGAAAGCTTAACGACGATTTTTTCAAAGCCGAAGGTGCTGTACATGTCGTACACCATCTTGATACAGCTATTCACTTCCGCACGAACCTGCTCTTCGGTACAGAAGATATGGGCATCATCCTGAGTAAACCCGCGCACACGCATCAACCCGTGCAGGGAGCCTGACGGTTCGTTGCGGTGGCAACTGCCGAATTCAGCCATACGCAGCGGCAAATCGCGATAAGATTTCAAGCCCTGATTGAAAATTTGCACATGCCCCGGGCAGTTCATCGGCTTGATGCAATATTCCCGGTTCTCTGATGAGGTGGTGAACATGGCTTCTTTGTAGTTTTCCCAGTGCCCGGTTTTTTCCCACAGCACACGGTCCATCATAAAGGGCCCTTTCACTTCCTGATACTGGTACTCTTTGAGCTTCATGCGCACAAACGCTTCCAGTTCGCGGAATACCGTCCAGCCATCGTTGTGCCAGAACACCATGCCTGGCGCTTCTTCCTGCATATGATACAGGTCGAGCTGCTTGCCGATTTTGCGGTGATCGCGCTTGGAGGCTTCTTCCAGACGCTGCAAATAAGCGCCCAACTGTTTTTTGTCCGCCCAGGCCGTACCGTAGATACGCTGCAACATTTTGTTTTTGCTGTCGCCACGCCAATAGGCACCCGAGGTTTTCTGCAATTTGAAATGATGGCAGAAACGCATATTGGGTACATGCGGACCACGACACATGTCGATGTATTCTTCGTGATGATACAGACCAGGACGATCGTCGTGGCTGATGTTCTCATCCAGAATGGCGACCTTATAGGTCTCGCCACGCGCAGCGAAAACATCACGCGCTTCCTGCCAACTGACCTTTTTCTTGATGACGTCGTAATCTTTGTCGGCCAGTTCGTGCATGCGCTTTTCAAGCAGATCGATATCTTCCTGCGTCAGCGTACGATCTAAATCAACGTCATAGTAAAAACCATTATCGATGACCGGACCGATCGCCATTTTGGTATCCGGCCAAAGTTGCTTGATGGCGTGTCCCAACAGATGCGCACAAGAGTGGCGCAGGATCTCCAGCCCCTCTTGATCCTTGGCGGTAATAATCGCCAATTGTGCATCAGAATCGATCAGATCGCTGGCATCGACCAGTTCACCGTTAACGCGGCCCGAGATACAGGCTTTCGCCAAACCCGGACCAATATCCAGTGCAACATCAAAAGGAGAAACGGCACGATCGTATTGACGCTGACTTCCATCAGGAAGCGTAATAACAGGCATTCTAGTTCCCTTATTCGCAGTGGTGACCCACACGAAAGATCACATACGAAAATGAATTCATTTAGTTTTCAAAACATTGTGTAACCATCTAACCAACCGTCGTTAAATTGGTACACTTGGCACAAAATCAAAATCCCACGAAGCGTGGGATTGGTGACAAACTTCATGCTACCACCATTAGCAGGGATGAACCAGCCACTTACAACGTCCGATGGCACACCAAAAAGCCATATGTTTCCCACGTATCGAGACGTGTTTGTCTTACCGGTCACAAATTACCATACAATTACCAGGGCCATGACCTCATTTTGTTAAGCAGAACACTTTATTTAACTAAAGTCAGCGGTACTCTTCATCCACTATTGGTGCCTGAAATTGGCCCCAACAGACAGATTCCTTTATACATTTACGCACAAATACACTGATAAGAATATTGAGGATGAAACCATGAAAATGAAGTTCATACCCATTGTTGTGACAAGCCTTTTCGCTGTGGGTGTTCACGCTGCCGATGGCGCCATCAAAGACGGGACATACCGCGCTGAAACCTTTAATTTCGATGATAAAGGGTGGAAACCGTTTGTAGAAGTGACCTACAAAGATGGGAAGATTGCTGCCGTAAAATTTGACTACAACAGCCAAAAAGACGGTCATCTGAAAACCACGGATGTGGAATATAATAAGAAGATGAAAGCAGCGAGCGGCACCAATCCGACCGAGTATACGGTCAAACTGGCTCAAGGGTTGGTCGAGAAGCAAAACCCTGAAGGCGTCGACGGCGTGACCGGTGCCACGCACTCCAGCGAAGATTTCATCGTGCTGGCGAATGCGGCCGTTGCCAATGCAAAAGCAGGCAAGACCGACGTAGCGAAAGTCGAATAATCCTTCACTGCATTTCATTGCCGGTGTCGATATGATGACACCGGCAATGAGGCGGAATCCCGCGTAATCCTGCTATTCTTTCACACCATGCGCCAGCATTTCTGCCGCTTTACGACGTTGAGACCAGTAAAAACCCAACCAGATAACGCCCACCCAAACCGGGATTAACAACACAGAAATCCGGACGCCTGGCGTCATTAACATAATGACCAGAATGGCTGCCAGGAAAAGTAAGCACAGGTAGTTACCATAAGGATAGAAAATTGCCTTGAAATGGGTCACTACGCCGCGCTGGTCCATCGCATGGCGGAAGCGCAGATGCGCCACGCAAATCATGATCCAGTTAATCACCAGCGTTGAGACTACCAGCGCCATCAGAAGCTCAAAGGCCTTACCTGGCATCACATAGTTAATCAGTACACCAATCGAGGTCGCCAGCGCAGAAAGTGCAATGGACCGCACCGGTACACCGCGACTATTCACGCGAGACAACCAGCGCGGCGCATTCCCCTGCGTCGCGAGGCCGAATAGCATGCGGCTGTTGCAGTATACCCCACTGTTGTATACCGATAACGCAGCGGTCAACACCACCAGATTCAGCACATTGGCGATAGCGTTACTGTCCAGCGCATGGAAAATCATCACAAATGGGCTGCCGCCGCTGACGACGTTCTGCCACGGGTAGAGCGACAGTAAGATACCGAGCGAACCAATATAAAAGATCAGAATGCGGTAGACGACCTGATTCGTCGCTTGCGGGATGGAGCGCTTAGGATCGGCGGCTTCAGCAGCAGTGATCCCGACCAGTTCCAATCCACCGAAAGAGAACATGATAACCGCCATCGCCATCACCAGGTTATTGACGCCGTGCGGGAAAAAGCCACCATGCTGCCACAGATTGCGTACCGTAGCCTGCTCTCCGCCCTGCCCGCTTAGCAGCAACCAAGCCCCAAAGCCAATCATGCCAAGGATCGCCAGGACTTTGATGATGGCAAACCAGAATTCGGTTTCACCATACACTTTCACGTTCACCAAGTTGATGACATTGATCAGTACAAAAAATACTGCTGCCGATACCCATGTGGGCACATCAGGCCACCAATACTGAATATAGATCCCGACGGCGGTGAGTTCAGCCATACCCACCAGGATAAACATTGCCCAGTAGTTCCAGCCGGCGAGGAAACCGGCGAAGTTGCCCCAATACTTATAGGCAAAATGGCTAAACGACCCTGCAACCGGCTCTTCAACCACCATTTCGCCCAACTGGCGCATGATCAGGAAAGCAATAATGCCCGCGACACCGTATCCCAACAGCACGGAAGGCCCCGCCATCTGAATGGTCTGCGAGATCCCTAAAAACAGCCCCGTGCCTATCGCACCGCCCAAGGCGATTAATTGAATATGGCGATTCTTCAATCCCCGTTTTAACACCAGTTCACTCTCTACTGCCATGTTGTATTCACTTTTCCATTTGCGGTTTTTGATTATTGTACGCACGGCATCACGTTGGTATATGCGCTATGTATAAGCAATGCAGACGAGCGTGGAACCGTTGCAATTTGCCTTAGCGTTCGGGAATTACGTTGAACGCATCAAATTCTGGCGCAGGTGCGGCCGACGGGTGCAACAGGGTTTCAGGCTCAGGCGGTGTATTATCCGCGGTGACAGGCACTAACAATTGAAGCAACGCGGTTTGAAGACGTTGCTGTTCCAAAATTTCTTGCAGCAGGCGGATCTTTTCATTGGCTCGAACACTGGCGCGATTGACAAAAAACCAGACCAGCGCAGCAAACAGCACCATCAACATGATAAAAACAATCTGTAAAATATTCACAACAACCCCAACTCATACTCTCAACCCAAGCATATCCGGGTCATACTATCACTTCGTAGCCGCCCACGCCTATTACATCCTGCTCATGAACTGCCTTTCAGACGAGACCCTCTGATAGCGGCCAGCGATTCGACCTGTTTTCCTTCAGTATCGAAGTTACCTTGTGCCAGCCAATCGAGAAAATCCCGCTTGCACTGTGGCCACTCATTATCCAACAAGGAGAACCAGGCTGTGTCACGCGCACGTCCTTTATAAACAACAGCCTGACGGAAAATGCCTTCAAAGGTAAACCCCAAACGCAGAGCAGCACGGCGCGACGGTGCATTCAGGCTATCGCACTTCCACTCATAGCGACGATAGTGCAGTTGTTCGAAGACATAGCCCATCAGCAAAAAATGCGCTTCTGTCGCAAGTGGCGTACGTTTTAAGGCAGGAGGAAAAGCAACAGAACCGACTTCGATAACGCCGTTGTTCACATCAACGCGCATCAATGAAAACGTGCCTACCGCATTATCCGTGCGTGTGTCGATAACCACATAGCACTGGCTATCTTGCTGCTGTTCTGTCGCGGTCAGATAAGCACGATATGCCTCCTTGTCGCGAAACGGGCCGACAAACATATAGGTCCAATCGCGACCATCCGGTGCGGCGGCGTATGCCGCATAAAGCGCATCAACGTGCCGTGCCACGCACAATGGTTCAACCCGACAATAATGTCCGGTGAGCGTGATACGCGCTGGAAACGCCCGCGCCGACCATAAAGGAAGCGCTTCGCCGACAGGTTGTCCATAGAGGTTCACATGCTCAGTCATTATTCCCATCCCCAGATGTTAAAAAACCCACCGACAGGCAGGCTTTTTGAGAAGCAATCGTTTGTTCAGCGAAAGACGATTCAGAACGGATAGTCGTGATAGCCCATCTGCTCGGAGATGTTTTTTGCTGCGTGATGCAACATGGCAACATATTCGTGCATGCTCTCTTCTGCAAAGCGAATGGTAGGGAATGAAATACTCAATCCGGCAATCACCACGCCGAAACGGTCAAAGACAGGCACAGCGATACAGCGCAAGCCTTCTTCCTGCTCTTCCTTATCTTCCCCATACCCTTGCACACGTACGGTATCCAGCAGAGGTAACAACTCCTCCGCGCTACCCACCGTATGCGGCGTACTGCGGGTAAATTCCACTTTACTCAGGATTTCAACCACTTCGTCACGATCGCGCCATGCCAGCAACACTTTACCAATGGCAGTACTGTGCAGCGGGTTGCGACGACCAATGCGAGAATACATGCGCAGGTTGTACATGGAATCGATCTTGTGAATATAAACGATACCATCTTCATCCAACGCACCGAGGTGGATGGTTTCTTTCGTCAGCGCAGACAATTCGCGCATCTGAATATCAGCACTACGAATCAAATCTACGTTTTGCAACGCTTTGGCGCCCAGTTCGAACAATTTAAGCGTTAACGAATACTTCTCGGATTCGCCTTCCTGCGCGACATATCCCAAGGACTTCATCGTCTGCAAAAAACGGTAGACTGTACTTTTAGACATCATGACGCGCTGGGAGAGTTCCGTAATACCGATCTCTCTTTCCTCACCTAATGCCTGCAAAATACCAAAAACTTTCAAAACGGACGACACGGAATCGGGCTGTTTATCTAAATCTGCAATAGCCATTTTTTTGGGTACCCTACTCAGTTTTTTTTGTTTTAAAAAAAATAGAACGATGGTTTTAGTATAAAGGGAACACACTGATTATGGCAATGGAACAATAACGATAATCAAGGGACTTGCTTATTATTAAAGTTATTATACCCGTTACACTTCACACTACGGTGGCGTTAGCGACGCTCGCTTGCCCGAATCACTTATCTTTATAAGTTTATCGGACGCCACTCGCTTGCTAACGATCTTACTGCAACGTGAAATATTCAGGGCTTATTCTATTCGTCACCGAGAACACAGCGACGAATAGAAAAAACCCCATTCCGTTGCCGGGATGGGGTTCTGGGTTTACTTCCAAACTGAATCAGGTACGGCGGCAAGATAAAGGGCTGGTTTGCCATCCACATCCGAGGTAAACAGGATGCGTTTATTGTCCGGCGTAAAGGACGGATGCGGGTGCGTTACCTGACGATCGCCTTCCAACACTTTCCATGAGGTGTTGTGCTGCGCAACACGGTGCTCTTTGCCGGTTTGCAGGTTAAACACATACAGGAACGGATCGTTTTCGATTTTGTAACCGCCGTCATCTTGTACATCAACCGGCGCATCAGAGCCGTCACCAACTAGGAGCGTGCCGTCATAGTTACTCATCAGGTGAGAGCATGGCGGCATAACGCGCAGTTGCGTATCTTCCAGCGTAACCGGGTTGATGCTGCGGATATAACGGTTGGTGTCATCTTTCAGATAAGACACATAGATCATGGCAGAGCCATCCGGCACCCAGAATTCGTGCGTGCAGCTTTCACCTTCCGCATGCTCTTTGACTTTACGCATGTTGCTGCCGTCTTCATTGATGAACCACATACGGGCATCAACCAAGTCATGTGGACCTTCATGGCAGAACGCGACGGTGTTGTCGTCGCCAAGACGATAGATCGGGTGACCCAACCAGCGTTTTTCTTGCAGAATGGTCTGCGCTTCGCCGGTTTTCAGATCGATACGGATCAGGCGACAGCACGGATTGGTGAAATAGAACTCTTGAAATTTCTTCCAGTCGGTCAGTGGCTGCCAGTCTTCTTTCTTGATCTCGATCCCCACCATCTTGGTGCAATCGGAGTTGGCAACCCAGGTGCCGTAACCTACCCACTCATCCGGTACTTGATAAATCGTGGTTTCTTCCAACGTGTTCAGATCGACACGCATCAGGTTGCGGGTGTTCTTCACATAGTACAGCGCATCATCTTCAGGAGACATGAAACCACCAAAGGTGTTGTCGCCTTTACCTTCCGTCAGTTGTGTCGCTTCCTGGGTGTTCAGATCCAGCAGGTAGTAGTTCCAGGGGCCATCAAATGCGCCGCCGAACAACAGTTTGCTTCCGCCATTGGAGAAGCACTTCTGGTAGAAATAGTTTCGATGGCAAATAACATCGGGAGGCGTTAAACGCACCACTTTGGTGCCAGTTGCTGCATCTTGATAGGTATGAAACGAGAGGGGAATCTTTTTGCCTTTGGCCATCGTAAATCCTTAGAACATATCGAAAAGAATACGTCTAGCACCAGCAGAGGACACAAGTCTTGCGACTCACAGCCCCCCTGATGCGATAGATCTATAACACCAGCACTATAGAAACAATGTTTCATTTTTCCGTGATCACGGTTTTATTTTATGAAACATTCTCCTGATTTTCATCCCCTGTTTTCCCGGCAAAAAAGGAATTTATGCTATCAAGACAGAGATATAGAGGATAACACGTTATAGCAGACAGGGAGCCCGCAATGAGCTCCCTGTTGTGGAATGGTTTGTTTTTGCGGAAGTTTTATTTCAGATAAGCACTGCTACGCAGCGCTTCGATGCGCTTATCCAACGGCGGGTGTGACATAAATAACTCGCTGAAAGATTTTGATTTGCCGTTGATACAAAACGTCATCATGCTACCTTCTTCCTGCGGTTCATAGCTGGTTTTCAGACGCTGCAACGCGGCGATCATCTTCTCGCGGCCCACCAACTTCGCCGACCCGGCATCCGCATGGAACTCACGGTAGCGCGAGAACCACATGGTAATGATGCTGGCAAGAATACCAAACACCAGCTCCAGTACCGTTGCCACGGCAAAATAGACCAGCGGGTTACCGTTGCTGCTTTCACCTTCGTCGCGGTTGCCTGAAAGGAAACCGGATGCCACCTGTGCAATCAGGCGCGAGATGAAGATAACAAAGGTGTTCACTATGCCTTGAATCAGCGTCATGGTCACCATATCACCGTTCGCCACGTGACTGATTTCGTGGGCAATAACCGCCTCAGCTTCATCACGGCTCATGTTTTGCAGCAAACCGGTGCTGACGGCCACCAGCGACGCATCACGGCGTGCACCCGTCGCGAAGGCGTTGATATCAGGTGCGTGATAAATAGCAACCTGTGGCATCGCAATGCCAGCCTGCTGCGATTGTACCCGCACGGTGTCAAGCAACCAACGCTCCGTTTCATTACGCGGTTGTTCGATCACTTCACCGCCCACCGAGCGTAGAGCCATCCATTTGGACATCAGCAGCGAAACGAACGCACCACCAAAGCCAAACAGGCCAGCCATGATCATAAGCCCCTGGACACTGCTGGACCGAATTCCCGTCAGGCTGAGAACCAGCCCGAAGACCAACATCACCGCCAGGTTAGTGATCAGGAAAAGCGCAATACGCATCATAACAGTCTGATTTCCTCTTTAAAGGGATTAACATCGTTCACAACACGATGGTATGGGTTATCACGCCGTTTTCAAGCATTCTTAATCTTCCTATCGCTAAAACAACATAACTTTACATTTTGTAATAACCTGCCCCGTCGCGACACGCTGTACAATCGTTCAGCCTGTCATCACGCCGGAATCATACCCGTGAAACCGCGCCATAAAAAAGCCCCCGGGTAAAAACCTAG
>DWLF01000028.1:0-11216 GCA_018249595.1 Chaetocneme critomedia critomedia
TCCAGCACCACGATAGTATCAGCCCCCAACACCGGCAAATCTTGCGGTGCGGCAGCAACCCCAGCCTGCGCTTTATCCTGCGCCAGACGGCGTACATAGACCTCTGCCGTTTCATGTACTTCCCGCTGCTCGATAACATCAACCCGCAGCCGTTCAAAAGGGATGTCCAGCAACGTAAGCAGTTCGCGGCGGCGCGGTGAACCCGAGGCCAGATAGAGCGCAGTCATATATCCTCGCTACGTAGTCACTCTACGTATTCTACTGTAGGCGCCCCGGTTAAGGACTACGCCCTTATCGATTATTGTACTGTGAACTGACGGCGAATTTTGCGCATCAACAGGAATAGCCAGGGCCACAACACGCCATCAACCACACAGTTCCACAAATTTTCCGGCCTGAATGACACATTGCTCACCAGGAACTCCGCCCAGAAGACAATCAGATCCATCACGAGCGAAAGCACCATGACGATCAGGGCTTGTTGCCAGAGCGCCATATTGCGGAACAGTTGAAACTTGAAGGCCACCAGATAGGCAACAATGCTGAGCGCCAGCGCACGCACACCAAGCGTGGATCCTAAAATAAGGTCCATCACCATTCCCAGCACAAAACCGGTGCCGACGTTGACCCGATGCGGTAACGCCATCACCCAATAAATCAGAAACAGTGAGAGCCACGATGGCCGGAAGTGATAGAACTGATCCGGCCACGGCATGATTTGCAGCACCATGGCGATCAGGAACGATAACCAGATGATCCAGTTGCCGTGACGGCGATAGCGGTTCATTGGCGTTCTCCCTGTGCTGGCGTAGCAGCAGGTGGCGTATTACGTTGAGGTTGTTGACCTTGAGCCGCACTGCGCGCAGGGCCATTTTTCGGTTGTGTACTCCCCTGCGGCGGTGCGGTGGGTGCGGCAGCCGCAGGCGGTGTAGGCGGGCCCATTTCATCGGGAGAGGGCAGAACCTGCGGCATCATCTGCATCAAACGTTCATTGGCAACGCGGTGCACTTCTTGCGGCGGCAACCCTTTGCCCGACACGTCATCAACGCCCCACAGCAGCAGCAGATAGCGTAAACGTTGTAGACCCGCGGTAGGATGCGCCTTGATAACGGTGTAGGCGCGTTGCGTATCCACCTTCACTTCGGAGACAACGCCCACCGGATACCCTTCAGGGAAACGACCGCCCAGTCCGGAGGTCACCAGCACATCACCGACGCGAATATCGGTGTTGTTGGGCAAATGCTCCAGTTGCAGATCGTCAGTGCAGCCATTACCGGCGGCAATCACACGGATATCATTGCGCAGCACCTGAATCGGCAACGCGTGGGAGACATCGCAAATCAGCAGCACACGGCTGGTCAACTGACCGACCGCGACAACCTGCCCAACCACCCCTTTATCACTGATAACCGGTTGCCCTTCGTAGACACCGTGCGCCGCCCCTTTATCAATCACCACCTGATCGCTATAGGGGTCGGTGCCAGCGGAAATCACCTGGGTCACCATCTTCTGCTCATCCTGACGCAGCGGCGATCCCAACAGTTCGCGCAGACGCGCATTTTCCTGTTTCAGTTGACCGAGCAGCAGCAGATCGCTGTTGCGCAGTTGCAGTTCCTGGCGTAATGCACGGTTTTCCAGCGCCAACTGATTTTTGGTCGCCAGCGATTCAGAGACATTATCCAATACTTCACGCGGCCCGTTGGCGAGAAAATAGAAAGGGCTGACCGCCGTATCCATATAGGTACGGATCTTGAGAAACGTCCCCAAACGGCTGTCGGCGATAATGATCGCCATCGCCGTGAGGACGGCAAGAAAAAGTCGCAATTGCAGGGAAGGTCCCCTGCTAAAAATCGGCTTCATAAAGGTTGCGTATTCCTCAACGCGAATAAAGAACGCCCGACACGCTCGAAACGAAAGATAACATTCGTGTTATTCACCGCCGTCATGCCCGCAGAAACGCTGGGGCAGAGGGGCGTCGGGCGTAGGGAATTACGCTAATGGCGATACCCGTGAAAACGACTCGCCACAGAATAAAAAAAGAGGGGCTACCCTACGGGATGAAAAACAACGCTGTTTCCCCATACGGTTCCCCTTCCTTTTATTCGGCACTCTACTCTTCGCTGAACAGATCACCGCCGTGCATGTTAATCATTTCCAGCGCTTTACCGCCACCGCGAGCCACACAGGTCAGCGGATCTTCGGCAACCACTACCGGGATGCCGGTCTCTTCCATCAGCAGGCGATCCAGGTTACGCAGCAGCGCGCCACCACCGGTCAACACCATGCCGCGTTCAGAAATGTCGGAAGCCAGTTCTGGTGGGCACTGTTCCAGCGCAACCATCACCGCGCTCACGATGCCGGTCAACGGCTCTTGCAACGCTTCCAGAATCTCGTTCGAGTTAAGGGTAAAGCCGCGCGGTACGCCCTCAGCCAGGTTACGACCACGCACTTCGATTTCGCGTACTTCATCGCCCGGATACGCAGAACCAATTTCGTGCTTGATGCGTTCCGCCGTCGCTTCACCGATCAGCGAGCCGTAGTTACGGCGCACATAATTGATGATGGCTTCATCGAAGCGGTCACCACCAATACGCACGGAAGAAGAGTAGACCACACCGTTCAGGGAGATAACCGCCACTTCTGTGGTACCGCCCCCGATATCCACCACCATGGAGCCGGTTGCTTCAGAAACCGGCAGTCCGGCACCGATAGCGGCCGCCATCGGTTCTTCAATCAGGAACACTTCGCGCGCCCCGGCCCCTTGCGCAGATTCGCGAATGGCACGGCGTTCAACCTGAGTAGCACCGACCGGCACACACACCAGCACGCGCGGACTCGGACGCATAAAGCTGTTGCTGTGCACTTGTTTGATAAAGTGCTGCAACATTTTCTCAGTCACGAAAAAGTCAGCGATAACGCCGTCTTTCATCGGGCGGATAGCTGCGATATTACCCGGAGTACGACCAAGCATCTGTTTGGCTTCATGGCCTACGGCGGCGACGCTCTTAGGCGAGCCAGCACGATCCTGACGGATGGCGACTACAGACGGCTCATTCAGTACAATGCCCTGCCCTTTAACATAAATCAGGGTATTGGCGGTACCCAGGTCGATGGACAAGTCGTTGGAAAACATGCCACGAAATTTTTTAAACATAACGAAAGGATAATCCTGCAAGCTGGGGGCGAAAAGAAATCCGCCTACTTTACCAACCACACGGTGCAGCGACAAGGCACGACAGCGCTCTGCATCGGTGAAAAAATCCCCTGTGTCAGATCCATCAAGCTCCCCGGAAAAACCGTCGGGGCGATATTTCTTTGTGCGGTAAAGCGAGTTACCGCTTTTTCACGCAGTCGGATGGCACCAACACAGGACACAAAATCTAACATTTTATCGGCCAGTTCATGCAATAAGCACACACTAACCGATTTATAAACCACGCATTCTACGTCAGTTTACCTGCGACATTCACCCTAAACACGACGCCGGGGTGAATATTTTTTCAACTCATCGCTGACAGGGATAGACGCCGCAAAAAAATCGCCCTGACCACCGTAAACACCGCGACTCGATAGCGTATTCCACTCTTCCTGAGTTCTGACGCCCGCGGCAAACACCTTGGCGGAGGTTCCCTTGCAGGCTTCTATCAGGCTTTGCACAAAAAGCTGATTTTCCGTCCTGCGTTCAAAACGGCGTACCAGACCCGGATGCAACTTGATGATTTCTACCTGCAACGTTCTGATATAGGTCGTACTGACCAAGGTCAGCCCGGCTTGCGTCACCGCCAGTCGACACCCTAACCCCACCAGCGTATTCAAAATAGGACGCAGGCGCTCGATATACTGACACACATCTGACTCAGCAAGTTCAAACAATATGCGTTGACGCTGCTGTTTCGGGCATTGCAATAGCACTTCTTGTAGCCAACGCCAGAAAGGGCGCTGTAACAGAGAATCCACATTGACGGGCATCGCCAGCATCTCCTGCGGCCAGGAGGCAGACAGCGCGATGATTTGCGCCACCAGCAGCCGGTCATAATTGGGCGTCAGCCCCAATTGCTGCACCAGCGGCATGTATTCGGCGGCCAGCAGTACCTGATCGCCATCGGTGATACGCGGCATGATTTCCCGATGATGCACCATACCATCGCGCGTCACCGCCGGTTTTTGGTACAGATGCGGGCCACCTTTCGCCAACGTCTGCTCCAGCAATGTGCGCCATTTCACACTGCCGCGCCCTTTGTCTGGCACCTGCCGGTCAAATACGCACCAGCCGTTTCCTCCCTGCAATACCGCATTGCGCGTGGCATCCTCCACGCTCTCCATCACCTGCTCGGAACTCTGCCCGCTGGCATAGGCGCAGATACCAATATGCAACACGTCCTCACGATCGATAAGCGGCGTGATGGGCAGAATATCCAGTGCTTTGACTAACTGCGCCGCAATAATATCCGCTTCTTTCAGCGAACGGTGTGGCAGCAGCACGGC
Organism: Chaetocneme critomedia critomedia; assembly: GCA_018249595.1. Classification (NCBI taxonomy): domain Eukaryota; kingdom Metazoa; phylum Arthropoda; class Insecta; order Lepidoptera; family Hesperiidae; genus Chaetocneme; species Chaetocneme critomedia. The sequence continues at coordinate 4,486 of DWLF01000028.1, forward strand.
AAAATCACTGTTGAAATAGCGCGCCAACAGCGCGGAGGGGTAACGCATGACAAAGGTCGACAACATATTGACCAGCGTATTGCGGTACTCACGCAATTCATTGGCATAGCGGTGTGTTTCCTGCAAGGTATCGAAGTCCGGCAGGCGAATCATCATGACCACGCCGTGGGTGCCGACATTTTCCGCGTCTTCCAACTGCGTAGTGAGTTGGTTATCGAAAAACAGGCGATTGCTTAATCCGGTTTCCGCATCCTGAGCGGCAAACGCACGAATCAGCGTATCCAGTCGGCTGCGTTCTTCACGTGCATCGGAGAGATCCGACAGCAACTGATCGAACGCACCGCTGGCGCTATCGGGCCATTCGTGCACGGAACCGCGCGCCACTGATTCGCGTTCACCGCGCAGAATGCGGTTTGCGCGTGTCTCCAACTGTTCGTGCCCTGCCACCTTGCGACGAAAACGCCGTATGGCAAACACCAACAGTGCTGGCATGCACGCCATCGCTACCACCATAGCGATGGTAGAGAAAATCCAGCGCGGCGAGCCGAAGAAGGGATCAAGATAGGTCAGGTTGACGCGAAAATCTGCGTTTTGCATCAGCGGCAGTTGCATCACATGGTGCACATAATCGTCTTCTGCGCTCATCAGTTCCGGCAGTCGCAGTGAAAATTGCAGGTTTTGATCAAGGTCCCTGATCTCCAGCAGCACAACCCCCGCCGCCTTCATCATTGAGGGCAACCAAAAGCGTAACCGTTCAGGAGGTTGCACCAACAGCGCCTGATCGATACTGGTCGCGATAGCGTGAAGCTGGTTATCAACCTGCTGTAAATTATCATCAACAATGGTGGCTAACCCTATGATAAACAACAGGGATATGACGACTACCAGCGCCATCGTCATCAATGAAGAAAATTTCGTCATTCGCCCATCCCTGCATCCTCTCGCCGCACAAGGTCATACCCCGTACCGTATTCGCTACTGTTGTTAATACTACCTGTTACAAATATAGACACTAAAGGATTTTCCCTGACTTTTCCTCTCCTGTCACAATCACATCGTGATCGTGATCTGAAAGCAACCGATAACCATCGCCAGTTCCCCTGTAGGCTGACCGTGCAACACTCTGCAATGAACTCTTTTTTGCTCCGTCTTATCTTCCATACTTACACTACTCAGCCGTCGTAACCCGTGGAGCATCATCATGTCTGACTCTCACCGTCAACGCCAACCAAGCGCCGCCGACGTTACCCCTGAGGGGATTTTTCACCAGCGCCGCGCCGTGATGAAAGCGCTGGGCATCGCCGCCGCCTCGCTGAGCCTGCCGCTTAGCGCACAGGCGGATGTGCTGGACTGGCTCACTGGCGGCAAAAAAAAACCGACAGCACCGCCGCCCACGCCGCTCACCTTCACACCGGAAACCAATGCGCCAGAGTCACTCACGCTGACGCCCGAGGACAAGGTTACCGGCTACAACAACTTCTATGAGTTCGGGCTAGATAAAGCCGACCCGGCCGCCAATGCCGGAGGATTGCGTACTGAAGGTTGGAAGATACAAATAGAAGGGGAAATCGCCAAACCGGTCACGCTGGATATCGATGACATTATCAAGCGCTTTCCGTTGGAAGAACGCATCTATCGCTTTCGCTGCGTCGAGGCCTGGTCAATGGTGATTCCCTGGGTAGGATTTCCCTTGGCAAAACTGATTCAGTTCGTAGAGCCGACTAGCGCCGCGCGCTATGTTGCCTTTCAAACCCTGCACGATCCCGAACAGATGCCGGGGCAGAAAGATCGCTTTCTCGGTGGTGGACTTGACTATCCTTATGTAGAAGGCTTAACCCTGGAAGAGGCGCTACATCCCTTGACCCTGCTAGCACTGTGGGTTTATGGCAAAACCTTGCCACCGCAGAACGGCGCGCCTATCCGTCTGGTGACACCATGGAAATACGGGTTCAAGAACATCAAGTCCATCGTGAAAATCCGCTTTACACGCGAACGACCGCCTTCAACCTGGAATCTGGCGGCACCCGATGAATATGGTTTTTATGCCAATGTGAACCCGGATGTTGACCATCCGCGCTGGTCGCAGGCCAGTGAACGGGTGATTGGTGCGGGTGGCTTGCTTAACGTTCAGCGCCAACCAACGCTGCTGTTTAACGGCTATGCCGAACAGGTAGCACACCTCTATCGCGGTCTGAACCTGCGGGATAACTTCTGAATGCGTCTGACACTCCGCCAAGTGTTCTGGCTAAAAATCGTCTTGCATGCCGCCGCCGTGTTACCGCTACTGTGGCTGTTTTACGCCATTCAACAAGGGGCGTTAAGCGCCGATCCGGCCAAAGATATCCAGCATTTTACCGGACGAATGGCGCTAAAACTGCTGTTGGCAACGCTGCTGGTTACACCGTTGGCACGCTACGGCAAACAGCCGCTGTTGATCCGCTGTCGCCGCTTGCTCGGCCTGTGGTGTTTTGCCTGGGCTACGCTGCATCTGACCAGCTATGCGCTATTGGAACTGGGACTCGCCAATCTCGCGTTGTTGGGCCAAGAGCTGATCAACCGCCCTTACCTGACGCTGGGTGCGCTCAGTTAGCTGCTGCTGGCCCTGGCGATAACCTCGTTTCAGGCGGCACAACGTGCACTTGGCAGTAACTGGCAGCGCTTACACAACCTTATCTATGCCATCGCGGTGCTCGTCCCCCTTCATTATGTGTGGTCGGTAAAAATCTTATCGCCGCAACCGGTGATTTATGGGCTAAGTGCGCTGTTCTTGTTAGCTTTGCGTTACAAAAAGTTCCGCCAGTGGTGGCGTTAATGCCGGGAAAGCGGCAGTAGCGTGACGCCGCGCGCGACGGGGGCGTCAAAGCCATTTGCGGAGATAAGACCAGTATTTAGCTGCTAATTGCCACGATATGGTTATAATGCCCGACCTTATCGCCCGGTGAACAATTTACGTTGCCAAAAGGTGACAAACGATGTGCTTCGCGCTATGTTGTGCGACACGTTTTTCTACAAACTGGGTGTATCGCGGGAGATAGCGGCACAATGGCAGAGAGATTTCACATTTTGCTTTTGAACGGTCCCAACCTGAATCTGCTGGGAACCCGTGAGCCAGAGAAGTACGGCAGCACTACGCTTGCCGAGATCGTCAGCGATTTGGAACATCAGGCGCAGGCGCTCAATGTACACTTCTCCCATGTCCAATCCAATGCTGAGCATGTGCTGATTGATACGATTCATCAGGCACGCGGCAAGACGGATTTTATTTTAATTAACCCGGCGGCATTCACCCACACCAGCGTTGCATTACGTGATGCGCTGCTGGCCGTGGAAATTCCGTTTATAGAGATCCATCTGAGCAACGTGCACGCACGCGAACCGTTCCGCCATCACTCTTACCTGTCCGATGTGGCAGTGGGTGTGATTTGCGGCCTGGGCGCAGATGGATATGGCTATGCGTTACAGACGGCGGTAAAACGCCTGTCCACGTCAAACTAAATAAACCCATTTCAACAAATGAGTACGGAACCACATCCATGGATATTCGTAAAATCAAGAAACTGATCGAACTGGTTGAAGAATCCGGCATCGCCGAACTGGAAATTTCAGAAGGTGAAGAATCAGTACGTATCAGCCGTGCGCCTGTCGCGCCGGCTTACCCGATGATGCAGCAAGCCTACGCGCCCATGATGCAGCAACCAGCCCCCGCATTGGCAACTGCCGTGGCGCCGGCACCGGAAGCTGCTGTTGCCGCTGCACCTGCGGCCGTGAGCGGTCACATCGTACGCTCTCCCATGGTCGGTACTTTCTACCGTACCCCAAGCCCGGATGCCAAAGCATTCGTTGAAGTTGGGCAGCGCGTTAACGTCGGCGATACCTTGTGCATCGTTGAAGCCATGAAAATGATGAACCAAATCGAAGCCGATAAAGCGGGCGTGGTGAAAGCCGTGCTGGTGGAAAACGGCCAACCGGTTGAGTTTGACGAGCCTTTGGTTGTCATTGAATAACCGGTTGTCATCGAATAACGAGGCTTACCATGCTAGATAAAATCGTTATCGCGAACCGCGGAGAAATTGCGCTGCGCATTTTGCGCGCCTGTAAAGAACTGGGCATCAAAACCGTTGCCGTTCACTCCAGCGCGGACCGCGATCTGAAACATGTGCTGCTGGCCGATGAGACCGTGTGTATCGGCCCGGCTCCGTCGACCAAAAGTTACCTGAATATCCCGGCGATTATTTCCGCCGCAGAGATCACCGGCGCTGTGGCTATCCACCCCGGTTACGGCTTTTTGTCCGAAAATGCGGATTTTGCCGAGCAGGTTGAGCGCTCCGGCTTCATCTTCATTGGTCCACGCGCAGATACCATTCGCCTGATGGGTGACAAAGTGTCTGCCATTTCGGCCATGAAGAAAGCAGGTGTACCGTGCGTGCCAGGCTCTGACGGCCCGCTGGGCGAGGACATGGACAAGAACCGCGCTTTTGGTAAACGCATCGGCTATCCGGTGATTATCAAAGCCTCTGGCGGCGGCGGCGGTCGCGGCATGCGCGTGGTGCGCAACGAGAAAGATCTGGAACAATCCATCCTCATGACCCGTGCGGAAGCGAAAGCCGCTTTCAATAACGACATGGTGTATATGGAAAAATACCTGGAAAATCCGCGTCACGTGGAAATTCAGGTATTGGCTGACGGTCAGGGTAACGCCATCTATCTGGCGGAACGCGACTGCTCCATGCAGCGTCGTCACCAGAAAGTGGTGGAAGAAGCACCTGCGCCAGGCATCACGGCGGATTTGCGTCGCTATATCGGCGATCGCTGCGCGAAAGCCTGCGTGGATATCGGCTATCGCGGTGCCGGTACGTTCGAATTCCTGTTCGAAAACGGTGAATTCTACTTTATCGAAATGAACACCCGTATTCAGGTTGAGCATCCGGTAACGGAGATGATCACTGGCGTCGATCTGATCAAAGAGCAGTTGCGCATCGCTGCTGGTCAGCCGTTGTCGATTAAACAGGAAGAAGTCAACGTGCGCGGTCATGCGGTGGAATGCCGTATCAACGCCGAAGATCCTAACACCTTCCTGCCGATCCCGGGCAAGATCACCCGTTTCCATGCACCGGGCGGTTTTGGCGTACGCTGGGAGTCGCACATCTACGCGGGCTATACCGTGCCGCCGTACTACGATTCCATGATCGGCAAGTTGATCACTTACGGTGAAAGCCGCGATATCGCGATTTCCCGAATGAAAAACGCCTTGGCGGAACTGATCATTGATGGTATTAAAACCAACATTGAGTTGCAGTTGAAGATTATGAACGACGAGAACTTCCAGCACGGTGGAACCAATATCCACTATCTGGAGAAAAAGCTCGGTCTGCAATAATCTGCATCGTACCAGCAAGCAAAAAGGCCAGCCATGCTGGCCTTTTTGCTTGCTGGTACCGCTTTACAGGGAAAAACCATGGACAAACGCTTCCCCCAAGCGCACAAAGAGGCGCGATGGGCACTGTTCCTGACGCTATTTTACCTCGTAGGCTGGATAGTCACCGCCTACCTGCCTGACAACACCGCCGGGTTGACCGGGCTGCCACGCTGGTTTGAGTTCTCCTGCCTGCTGCTGCCGCTGGTCTTTATCGTGCTGTGCTGGCTGATGACGCACCTGGTGTTTCGCGATATTCCGTTAGGAGACGACGATGCACAATGATGTGATTCTGCCGCTGGTCGTCTACCTGATACTGGTGTTCGGGCTGTCGATTTACGCTTACCTGCGCCGCCGCGAAGGCAATTTCCTCAACGAGTACTTCCTCGGTAGCCGCTCGATGGGCGGTTTTGTGCTCGCCATGACGCTGATTGGCACCTATGTCAGTGCCAGTTCGTTTATCGGTGGGCCTGGTGCCGCCTATAAATACGGTCTGGGTTGGGTGCTATTGGCGGTGATCCAAGTGCCCACCATGCTGCTTTCTCTCGGCATTCTGGGGAAAAAATTCGCCATTCTGGCACGGCGCTACAACGCCATTACCCTGAACGATATGCTGTATGCGCGCTATGGCAGTCGCCTGCTGGTGTGGTTTGCCAGCCTGAGCCTGCTGGTGGCCTTTATCGGGGCGATGGCGGTACAGTTTATCGGCGGCGCTCGCCTGCTGGAAACTGCCGCTAATGTGCCCTACGACGTTGGCTTGCTGATTTTCGGCGTCACGATAGCGCTTTACACCACCTTCGGCGGTTTTCGCGCCAGCGTGCTCAATGATGCGATGCAGGGCGTTGTGATGCTGATCGGTACGGTATTGCTGCTGGTAGCGATTATCTCTGCCGCGGGTGGGCTGGGCAGCGCGGTAGAAACGCTGCGTCAGATCGATCCGGCACTGGTTGACCCACACGGCAGCGGCCAGACGCTCACCTTCCCGTTTATGGCCTCATTCTGGTTGCTAGTCTGCTTCGGCGTCATCGGCCTGCCTAACACAGCCGTACGCTGTATCTCTTACAAAGACAGCAAAGCACTGCACCGTGGCATCATTATCGGCACTATCGTCATCACCGTGCTGATGCTGGGTATGCACCTGGCAGGCGCGCTGGGGCGCGCGATCATGCCCAATCTGACCATTCCCGATCAGGTGCTGCCGGAACTGATGGTGAAAGTACTGCCACCGCTGGCAGCGGGCATCTTTCTGTGATCAATTTCAGGCGGTGGTGCCGGTGGGGAGTGTCAGTGGAGTACCTCGCACATGAGGCATTCCGTG
>DWLF01000029.1:0-10901 GCA_018249595.1 Chaetocneme critomedia critomedia
ATCGCGCGATTCAAGCACATTCATACCGCCAAACAAGACAAAAGGCGCGTCGTTGGCAACAGGAATATCACCAACCTTGACCACTTTGTTCTTCATGCTGTTACCTTATCGGAGTGATTAACATTAAAAAAACGCGTTAGTGCAATACAATATGTTTTTGCTCTATCGAATGGATTTGCACTTTGATCATTTCGCTAACCGGATCTTCAGGGCACTGCTCCACGAAGTAGCTTAAATCAGACACGGCGATATGGTCACAGTCCAATTGCGCATAGATCAAGCCGCGATCGCGAATTTCATAGGGATCTTCTGGGTCAAATTGCAACACAGCCTCGCTGGCCCGCAACGCAAGTTCCATCTGCTTCTCTTCCATCAGCGCCACTTTTAACGTATCAAGCAATTTGCGCACAATCAGCACGTTTTCCGCTTCGTCCAGATCCTCATCCATCAGTTGCGTAGACGGGCCAATGTTACCTTTAAGCCACACATCCAGCACATGCTCACTCAGGGTGTCGCCATTGAGCGGATTGATGAGCCACATCTCGTTATCCATCCAGTCCGCGCGCAGGATCAACTGTGTCGGAAAAATCACAGGCATCATGGGGAGATCCAAAGCGTGAGCAATATGCAGAAACACAATCCCCAGCGATACCGGCATCCCCTGACGGGATTCCAGTACCTTATCTAACCACAGCGCATCGGATAAACGGTAAACGCCATCGGCTCCCCCAAATCCCCAAGTGCCGTAGAACAGCGTCAACAACATCTCCAATTGTTGATCCTGGTCCAGATCGCGGGGAATGGCTTTACGCGCTTCATCGACCAGCTGTTGCAGTTTCTTGCGTACATTCAGGGCGGAGAAGTCACTTCGCACTCTCTGTGAAACTAAAATAACCCCTTCACTTAACGGCGACTGATTGAATTCAAAATCCGCAATAGAACTCATAGTTATTCCATCAGAAATGCGAGTTTAGTGATTGCTGCCTGTGCAATCAGAAAGAAACACATCAAAGCAAGGATAAACGTCACCCAGCGCAGACTCAGGCTACGTTGGCGTCGACCCAGCGCGATGTGTCCCAGTAAAATGTAAATGATAACGCCAAACAGCTTCGCCGTCAGCCAGCTTTCTTGCGCAGAGAAAGGATAAAAGCGATTGATAACGATCAGGGCAATACCGCTGGCTAACAGTAGCGTATCGTTAATGTGCGGTATGACTTTGACCCAGCGCTGATGCAACGTGGGAGAGTGGCGGCACAGCCAATAAAAACGCGTTACAAACAGGCAGAGCGTGACCACAGCGGTCAGCACGTGCAGCGTGAGAACAACGGCGTGGTACGACATTATGCTTCTCCCTCTGCCGCTAGCCACTGCCCCAGCGTCACGCGCTCATTGCCGCCATAATCGCGACAGGTGGCAACCTGTTCAAAACCGCGCTGTGACAACAACTGTCGCACCGCTTCGCCTTGCTGCCAACCGTGTTCTAACAGCAGCCAGCCCGTATTTTTCAAATGTTGCGGGGCCTGTTGAATAATCCAACGTAAATCAGCTAACCCACCTTCGGCAGCCACCAGCGCGCTAAGCGGTTCAAAGCGCACATCCCCTTCACGCAAATGGGTATCTTCGGCGTCGATATAAGGCGGGTTGCTCACAATCAGAGAAAAGCTCGCGGGTGCCACGGGCTCAAACCAGCTGCCATGCAGAAATTGCACATTAGACAATTGCAACGTTGTCGCATTGCGTTGTGCCAATGCCACGGCATCCGGCTGAACGTCAACCCCGGTCACCCTGCAGTCCGGGCGTTCGCTCGCCAAAGCCAGCGCAATCGCCCCAGTGCCTGTGCCCAAATCCAGCACCGTCGGTGCAGTAAACGGTGCCATGCACTGCAACGCCTGTTCCACCAGACATTCCGTGTCGGGGCGAGGAATCAGCGTTGCCGATGAGACAGCCAGTGGCAGAGACCAAAACTCACGTTCTCCCGTCAAATACGCTACTGGCTCACCGTTGATGCGACGGGTCAGCAGCGCCGACAGGCGTTGAAGCTGTGCGTCATCAAGCCGGGTTTCACCAAACGCCAACAAAAACGTGCGTCCTTTACCCGTGACGTGTTCCAGCAGAATTTCAGCGTCACGCTTCGGGCTTTCACTGTGTACCAGTTGCTGTAACGCCGTCGCCACCCAAGTGCGGTAATCCATTATTCCTGCTCGGACAGCGCAGCCAACTGATCGGCCTGATACTCTTGCACCACGGGCTGGATCAACATATCCATCTTGCCTTCCATCGCTTCATCCACTCGGTAAAGCGTCAGGTTAATGCGGTGATCGGTCACGCGCCCCTGTGGGAAGTTATACGTACGAATACGATCGGAGCGGTCACCGCTGCCCAACAAGTTACGGCGTGTCGACGCTTCTTCCAATTGACGTTTTTGCATTTCTGCCGCGCGTATGCGTGCTACCAGCACCGACATGGCCTTCGCCTTGTTTTTGTGCTGGGAACGCTCATCCTGACATTCGACCACAATTCCGGTCGGTAAGTGGGTGATACGAATGGCTGAGTCGGTGGTGTTAACGTGCTGACCACCGGCACCGGAGGAGCGGAAGGTATCAATACGCAAATCGGCCGGATTGATATCAGGGGTTTCCGCTTCGGGTACCTCGGGCATCACAGCAACCGTACAGGCTGAAGTATGAATACGCCCCTGCGATTCTGTGGCAGGCACGCGCTGCACGCGGTGGCCGCCCGACTCAAATTTCAATTGGCCATAGACGCCATCGCCACTCACTTTGGCGATCACTTCTTTATAGCCGCCGTGCTCACCGTCGCTGGTGCTCATGATTTCTACCCGCCAGCGGCGCGATTCGGCATAACGGCTGTACATGCGAAACAGATCGCCAGCAAACAGCGCCGCTTCATCACCGCCGGTCCCTGCACGCACTTCAAGGAAGCAACCGCGTTCATCGTCCGGATCTTTGGGTAATAACAGCACCTGAAGCTGCTGTTCCAGCGCTTTACCATCAATCTTCAACTGTTTTAATTCTTCTTGTGCCATATCGCGCATTTCCGCATCGTCCAGCATCAATTCTGCGGTTTCGCTGTCTTCTTGCACCTGCTGCCAGCGTTGAAAACAGCGCGTGATGTCCGCCAATTGGGCATATTCGCGAGATAAGGCCCGAAAGCGTTCCATATCAGAGATAACGCTCGGCTCACCCAGCAGGGCTTGTACTTCCTTGTGACGTTCTTGTAACGCTTCCAGTTTGGCAACAATAGAAGGCTTCATGCGTGCGGTTAATTCCTGTCAACTAAGAATGGAGGGGTGCTAGTCCAGCCCAAGGCTGTCGCGTAAAATGTGTAATCGGTTCAAGTCGCCATCGCGGGCAGCCTGCTGCAACGCGGTGGTAGGCGCATGAATAAGGCGGTTAGTAAGACGCGAGGTTAACGCGTCCAGCACCGCTTCGACGTCATTGCCTTGCTGAATGGCCGTAAGCGCTTTCGCCGTCATCTCCGCGCGAATCGCGTCTGCCTGTGAACGGTATTCTCGGATGGTTTCTACCGCAGATTGCGCACGCATCCAGGCCATAAAATCGGCAGATTCTTGCTGCACGATGGATTCAGCCTGCACCGCCGCAGCCTGGCGCTGCGTCATGTTGTGCTGAATGATGGCATGCAAATCGTCTACGCTGTACAGATAGACGTTGGGTAACTTACCCACTTCCGGTTCGATATCGCGCGGCACGGCGATGTCCACCATCAGCATGGGCTGGTTGCGTCGCGCTTTCAGCGTCCGTTCCATCATGCCTTTTCCAATAATCGGCAACGTACTCGCGGTGGAGCTGATCACGATATCGGCCTGTGCCAGATAATCGTCCAGTTCGCCCAGCGTGATCACTTCAGCACCCACTTCTGTGGCAAGAGCTTGCGCACGTTCGCGGGTGCGATTGGCAATCACCATGCGTTTCACCTGATGTTCACGTAGATGACGTGCCACCAGTTCGATGGTTTCTCCCGCACCGACCAGCAGCACGGTAACTCCCACCAGTGATTCAAAAATCTGCCGCGCCAACGCGCAGGCAGCAAACGCCACCGACACCGCGCTGGCACCGATATCCGTCTCCGTGCGCACCCGTTTTGCCACTGAGAACGAGCGCTGGAATAAGCGTTCCAACTCACTGGAGAGCGAGTGACCGCGTTGGGATTCAGCAAAGGCTTTTTTTACCTGCCCAAGAATTTGCGGCTCGCCCAGCACCAACGAATCCAATCCGCTGGCAACACGCATCAGGTGATTAACCGCCGCATTATCCTGATGCCAGTAGAGGCTGTTTTTCAGTTCATCAGGGTGCAGGTGGTGGAACTGGCACAGCCAGTCGACCACCTGTTCGCGCTGGTTCTCCCGCTCATCGACACTGAGATATAGCTCAGTCCGATTACAGGTAGACAGCACAACCCCACCCTGCACCAGCGGCTGCGCAAGCAGGCTGTGCAAAGCATCGCCCAGCGCATCAGGGGAAAACGCGATACGTTCCCTCAGTGATACTGGAGCAGTTTTGTGGTTGATGCCAAGCGCAAGCAGGGTCATTGGGTCATTCTTGAATAAACGCCGTCAAGAGTAATGCCGACATTAGTATGGTCTTCGAGTAGGGGCATTCTACTTGATGCTGCGCAGCATGAAAAGCGACGCGGCGCGAAGTACCTCTATTGATGTAGTTGGTATTGCGTGCCGCGTTGCTTTTTCTCTGCCATACATTGCCGCTGGGCATCGCTTGCAACGCATGGCACACTGTATCCATTCGACATGATGACGGGGTTCTCTACCCTTAATAGGATACATGCAACATGTTAAGTCACACCGCTCGCGCCTTACGGCTCCTGCCTTTAGCCAGTTTACTGCTGACTGCCTGTACGCTGACCAAACCCTCTGGTCCCAATGCAACGTCGGACTCTCCAGTCTGGTTGCAACATAAGCAGCAGGTACAACAATTAAGCCAGTATCAGACGCGTGGCGCATTTGCCTATCTCTCTGATAGCAAGAAACTTTCAGCCAACTTTTTCTGGCAAGAGTCCTCTGCGCAGCGCTACCGCCTGCTGCTGACTAACCCGTTTGGCGGCACAGAGTTGGAACTGCGTGCGCAGCCTGATGGCATTCAAATCACCGATGGACAAGGCAAACGTTATATCGGCAAAGATGCCGAGTACATGCTGTCTCAACTGACCGGAATGCGTATTCCGTTGACCAATCTGCGCCAATGGATGATTGGCCTGCCGGGAGATGCGCAGCAGTTTACGCTGGATGAGCACGTGCGACTCAGTACGGCAACGCTGGTACAAAACGGCTTGACGTGGGAAGTGAAATACCTCGGTTACGATGATAGCGTCACGCCCACGCTGCCCAACGCCCTGGAACTGACGCAAGGCGAGCAACGCATCAAGCTGAAAATGAATAACTGGACGGTGCAATAAGCATGAGCGATGCGTCACAGCTAACGCACTGGCCATCCCCGGCCAAACTCAACCTGTTTCTGTATATCACCGGTCAGCGTGCCGACGGGTATCACCTGTTGCAAACGCTGTTTCAGTTTCTGAATTATGGCGACACGGTTGACATCAAGTTACGCAACGACGGCGTTATCCAGCTACTCACCCCGCTGCCCGGCGTACCTGACGACACCAATCTGGCGGTGCGCGCAGCACGCCTGTTACAGGCCTACTGCCATGAGCAGGGCCGCGCACTCGCCTATAACGGTGCCGCTATCGCTATCGATAAACGCCTGCCCATGGGCGGCGGTTTGGGCGGTGGATCTTCCAACGCCGCGACGGTGTTGGTTGCGTTGAATCACCTGTGGCAATGCGGCCTTGATGAGGACACGCTGGCGCAGTTGGGATTACGATTAGGCGCAGACGTGCCGGTATTTGTGCGTGGGCATGCCGCCTTCGCCGAAGGCGTTGGGGAGGTACTGACACCCGCTTCGCCGCCGGAAAAATGGTATCTGGTGGTGCACCCTGGCGTCACCATTCCGACGCCGTTGGTATTTGGCGATCCTGACTTACCGCGCAACACACCGGTACGCACATTAGATGAGCTACAAAAACAGACCTTCGTCAATGATTGTGAATCTACCGTAAGAAAACGTTTTCGCGAGGTTGAACAGCGACTTTCTTGGCTGCTAGAATACGCAACGGCGCGCCTGACAGGAACGGGAGCTTGTGTGTTTGCCGAATTCGACACCGAATCCGCCGCCCGTCAGGTGCTTGACCAGGCCCCGGAAACGCTAAACGGTTTTGTTGCGCGTGGCGTGAATACCTCGCCGCTGCACCGTGTGCTTTCTGGGCAACGTTAAGCGTTGAAAACATTTTTACCCCGTATGGCGGGTTTATGCCTTAAGTTCAACGCTTAACTCATACACCCGCATGCATATTTTACCCGCTGCCTCGCAACGCCCTCGAGACACCGGGTACAATATTTCTCTGGACGCAAGCCTGAGGTTCTTCTCGTGCCTGATATGAAGCTTTTTGCTGGTAACGCTATCCCCGAACTAGCGCAACGTATTGCCAACCGTTTATACACCAGCCTGGGAGACGCCGCTGTAGGTCGCTTTAGCGACGGTGAAGTCAGCGTGCAAGTCAATGAAAACGTTCGTGGTGGCGACATTTTCATCATCCAGTCCACCTGTGCACCAACCAATGACAACCTGATGGAGCTGGTTGTGATGGTCGATGCTCTACGCCGCGCGTCAGCGGGACGTATTACCGCCGTTATCCCCTATTTCGGCTATGCTCGTCAGGACCGCCGTGTGCGTTCTGCGCGTGTGCCGATCACCGCCAAAGTGGTCGCTGACTTTCTGTCAAGCGTCGGGGTTGACCGTGTCCTGACCGTGGACCTGCACGCAGAACAGATTCAAGGCTTCTTCGACGTTCCGGTCGATAACGTTTTCGGCAGCCCCATTCTGCTGGAAGACATGTTGCAGCAGAATCTGGAAAACCCGATTGTGGTTTCTCCGGATATCGGTGGCGTTGTGCGCGCACGTGCCATTGCTAAACTGCTGAACGACACTGACATGGCGATCATCGACAAGCGTCGTCCGCGCGCCAACGTTTCTCAAGTGATGCACATCATTGGTGATGTCGCTGGGCGCGACTGTATTCTAGTCGACGACATGATCGATACTGGTGGCACACTGTGCAAAGCGGCAGAAGCATTAAAAGAACGCGGTGCCAAACGCGTCTTTGCTTATGCCACTCACCCGATTTTCTCTGGCAATGCGTATGACAACATCAAGAATTCGGTGATTGATGAAGTGATCGTCTGCGATACCATTCCGCTGTCGGAAAATATCAAAGCACTGCCTAATGTGCGCACGCTGACACTTTCGGGCATGTTGGCAGAAGCTATTCGTCGCATCAGCAACGAAGAGTCTATTTCTGCCATGTTTGAGCATTAATCAACAGCGTCCATTTCTGTTGTCAATGTGTTATTAAAAAAACGCCACCTTCGGGTGGCGTTTTTTATTATCGTATGGGTACGTTTACCTGCTGGGCATAATACTGTTCAGCGCGACAATAATATTGCTGATCAACAATGGCGATAATTATTATCGGGTCTATTACCGCAGGAGGAATATGATAAGCGTGCAAAGCAGATACTTTCTGCAGCAGAAAGTATTCCAACGCCTGCCGCACAGGCAGGCGTCTGGTATTATCAGGAATGCGGTTGCTGGCGGCGGCAGCGTTTATCGAAATGCTTCACCCACCAATAGCGATCGGCAACGGCTTCACGTCCGCCAATGCGCGCCCCAACCAACCAGGTCATGGCACCAGCGAAGATGGCCATCAGGTCGAAATAGGTAAAATAGGCGGGCAAGTTCAGCTCCGGTAATTGGCTGATAATGGTGAAGGCGATCCCCCCGACCATTAACACCATACCGATACCCATAAATACGTTGCCTAGCATGCCAGCATTTTTGCGTTTCATCTGTCACCTCCTGTAAGGGTCAGGTAAAATACGTGACCGTTCGGAAAAATGAAAATGCTACGTAACCGTCCTTGTTCTGATGTAATTATAGACGCTGTAGGCAATAAGGTATTGCGTAGGCGATCACAGATAAGCAAGTGTAGAAACGTTTTTTTACATTTAGTGCTGACAGAGTGTGAATATAATTAATAACGAAATTGAATTATTATCAAAGTAAATCGTTTCCAACCATTTTCTGCTGCATGCCCATCGAACGCACGACAAACAACCTGCTGAAGGCTTTTTCACTGCCCTACACCTGTGTAAACTACGCGTTTGACTTTCTGTTATAGGGCGTCATAAGACGCAAAATCTGGGACTTAACGTGAGCAGTATCAAATTGATCGTCGGATTGGCGAATCCGGGAGCCGAATACGCCGCCACGCGCCACAATGCCGGTGCCTGGTATGTTGACCAGTTAGCTGAGGTTTATCGGCAATCGCTTAAGGAAGAAGCCAAATTCTTTGGCTATACCGCACGCCTCACGCTGGCTGGCCACGATGTTTGTCTGCTGGTGCCAACCACCTTTATGAACCTCAGTGGTAAAGCGGTGGCGGCAATGGCAACCTTTTACCGCATCCAACCGGATGAAATTCTGGTGGCGCACGATGAACTGGATCTTTTACCGGGGGTTGCCAAACTAAAACTGGGCGGTGGACACGGCGGACACAACGGCTTGAAAGACATCATGAGCAAATTAGGGAACAACCCTAATTTTCACCGTTTACGCATTGGTATCGGCCATCCCGGGGATAAAAGTAAGGTTACCGGTTTTGTGCTGGGCAAACCGCCCGCCAGTGAGCAGACGCTGATCGACGGCGCGATCGACGAAGCCATTCGCTGCACCGAGATTTTGCTGAAAGACGATATGGTAAAAGCCATGAATCGACTGCACGCCTATAAACCTGCGTAAAGTGATATTCGCGCGCAGGCGGTTCGAGTTAATGCGCCATTCCGTGTATAATCGGCGCTAACGTATTTATTTGTTCAGATGACAAACCACAATCATCTGATTGATAAGCTATTTAAGGTGATAAAAGTATGGGATTCAAATGCGGTATCGTTGGGCTGCCTAACGTGGGTAAATCTACGCTGTTCAATGCATTGACCAAAGCCGGTATCGAAGCGGCCAACTTTCCGTTTTGCACCATAGAGCCCAACACTGGCGTGGTGCCGATGCCCGATCCGCGTTTGGACAAGCTGGCCGAGATTGTTAAGCCGCAGCGTATTCTCCCCACCACGATGGAGTTTGTTGATATCGCAGGTCTGGTAAAAGGTGCGTCCAAAGGTGAAGGCCTGGGTAACCAATTCCTGACTAACATCCGCGAAACGGAAGCGATCGGTCACGTAGTGCGCTGCTTCGAAAACGACAACATTATCCACGTTGCGGGCAAAGTTGATCCGGCTGACGACATCGATACCATCAACACCGAACTGGCGCTGGCGGATCTCGATACCTGCGAACGTGCACTGCACCGCGTGCAGAAGAAAGCCAAAGGCGGTGACAAAGACGCCAAAATTGAACAGGCCGCGCTGGAAAAATGTCTGCCACAGTTGGAAAAAGCGGGCATGTTGCGCGCCCTGGATCTGAATGCTGAAGAGAAAGCGGCCATTCGTTACCTGAGCTTCCTGACGCTCAAGCCCACCATGTACATCGCTAACGTCAATGAAGATGGCTTTGAAAACAACCCCTACCTGGATCGAGTACGTGAAATCGCTGCCAGTGAAGGTTCTGTGGTTGTCCCGGTTTGTGCTGCGGTGGAATCAGACATTGCCGAACTGGATGACGCCGATCGCGACGAATTCATGGCAGAGCTGGGGCTGGAAGAACCGGGCCTGAACCGCGTGATTCGCGCCGGTTATGAACTGCTTAACCTGCAAACCTACTTTACCGCAGGCATAAAAGAAGTGCGCGCCTGGACCATCCCTGTCGGCGCTACTGCCCCACAGGCCGCCGGTAAAATCCATACCGACTTTGAAAAAGGCTTTATCCGCGCCCAAACCATCGCCTATGAAGACTTCATCACCTACAAAGGTGAACAAGGTGCGAAAGAAGCAGGGAAAATGCGTTCTGAAGGGAAAGAATACATCGTTAAAGATGGCGATGTGATGAACTTCTTGTTTAACGTCTAAGTTGGTTTCTATCGTCTCATGCGATATCAATGTATCGAATAAAGACCACAAAATCTCATAAAATCCAAGCGGTTGCGTGGATTTTATGTTTTAACCATGTCTCACGCTATCACAGCGTAATAACACGATCGGGCTGAAATAACTACTGGGTCTCGACTTCAGCAACATAGTGCGTTCGATTTTATACTTCAGAATCGTAACTGCTTTCCGGGTATGGCGGTGCACTGTTCAAAACCGGGGTGGATAACGCCTATCGCGCATGCACCACCGACAGGCCGCAAGCGTCATCATTCAGTAAAAATATGCTCACGCTTTGTTTTGATCGAAGGGAGTACGGTGATCGCTAGCAACGCCAATGCCATTAGCAGCAAACAGAGACTGATGGGTTCTTCGATGAAAATGGCATAACGCCCTCGCGACATCATCATGGCCCGACGTAGGTTCTCCTCCATCAACGGCCCGAGAATAAAGCCCATCAGTAAGGGGGCAGGCTCGTAATCATATGCCACCAACGCAAATCCAATCAGTCCGAATAGCGCCGCCGTAAAAATATCGAATGAACTGCTTACCACACTGTATATACCAATGCAACAGAACATGATAATAACCGGATACAGTAGCCGATAGGGAATTCGCAATAATTGTACCCATACCCCAACCAGTGGCAGATTAAGCGCCAGCAGCATGATATTGCCAATCCACATACTCGCAATCACACTCCAGAACAGAGTGGGTTGGTCCGTGATAAATTGCGGGCCAGGGGTAATAC
>DWLF01000030.1:0-10793 GCA_018249595.1 Chaetocneme critomedia critomedia
TGCTGCGCTGACGTTCGGCGTCACTCTGCGTCTCCTGCGCCAGACGTACGCGATAGTCGCCAAACCAGGCGTCAAATGCGGCTCGGTCGATAAACAGGTCACGCAGCGGCGATTCGGCCTGCTGTACGTGGGTATCGCTCAGCAGGCGGAAAGTGCGGGTATAGTCACTGCGCTCACGCGCCATCAAGTTCAGCAACCCGACCAGCAGATCGTTATCTTTGGCACCCGCATCGAAAAAACCCAACTTGGCGCGCATCAATTGACCAAAATGCGCCATCAAGGCCGGTTCATAGCAACCTAACGCGGTTTCAAGTGATTCCACCGGCAACAATCCAGAGAGTGCCTGCGCTAAGCGATGCAAATTCCACAGCGCTACGGCTGGCTGATTGTCGAAGGCATAACGACCTTGGTAATCGGAGTGATTACAGACAAAATCAGGTTGGTAGTCGTCCATAAAACCGTAGGGGCCATAATCAAACGTCAGGCCAAGGATCGACATATTGTCCGTGTTCATCACGCCGTGGGCGAACCCCACCGCCTGCCAATGGGCAACCATGCGCGCCGTGCGTTCGACAATATCGGTAAACCAAAGCGAGTAACGTCGCTCATCGTGCTGCCACTGTGGCCAGTGGTGCGTGATGGCAAAATCAGCCAGTTTTTTCACCTGCTCCGGCTGACGCGCATAGTAAAAGTGCTCAAAATGCCCGAAACGCAGATGACTTTCGGCAACACGCATCAGTATCGCCCCCTGCTCTTGCTGTTCGCGTTGAACGGGTTCATCGCTGGTCACAATCGCCAAGGCACGCGTGGTGGGAATGCCCAGATGATACAAGGCCTCTGACGCGAGAAATTCGCGAATCACCGAACGCAGCACCGCACGGCCGTCTCCCATGCGCGAATAGGGGGTCAACCCGGCCCCTTTCAGGTGCCATTCCATGCTGGAACCGTTCGCCAGTCGCTGCTCACCCAGCAAAATTCCCCGCCCATCCCCCAGTTGCCCAGCCCATACGCCAAACTGATGGCCGCTGTAAACCTGCGCCAACGGCAGCATACCGGGCAACAGCGTCTTTCCCTGCCAGATATCAATGTGTTCAGGCTGAAACCAACTGGCAGGCACCCCTAACTGTTCCGCCAGTTTCGCGCTGTGATACAGCAAGCGCGCCCCCTGTAAGGCGGTGGGCAAAAGCGCCGTGTAACAACCAGGCAAAGCGTCATGGTAGTGATGGGTAAATCGTAATCCCTGTGTCATCGTCGTTCTGTCACTCTACTGCGTCTGTCAAACTTGAGTGTAGAACGTCAACAAGGAAATAAACACGGAGAAAATATAGGGATACTAGTTTACGCCGCCGGCGTCAGTTCCTGCTCCAACGCATGCAGCGGGATGGCAGGCCACAGCTTGCCTTGTATCGCATCCACCTTGAGGTGATGCACTTTTTTCAAATGCTCGGGCGTATCAATCCCTTTAGCGATCACCCCGAGGCCCTGCTGGTGGCTTTTCATCACGTTAAGCAGTGGATCCATGATCATATCGGGGGCCGGGCGAGATAGAATATCCCACACCAGTTTCGGATCGATTTTAACATAGCTCAGCAAACCATCATGGAACGCCTTGAGGTTTACCTTGCCTGAGCCGAAGTTATCCAGCCACAGGGGGAACATGTTACTAAGTTCGGTGATACCACGGTTTCCCTTGCCTTCCTCAAGGTGAGGAAACGCTTCATTTATTTCCAGATGGACAAAGGGTAACGCACGAATGGCGTTACGGCGTGGAATCGATGCCATCAGCAGTTCGGCGCAATGCTTCTCAATGCGCCACACCAACAAAAATCGGTGCGGCTTAAGCCATTCCGCTTTACGTTGAATGATATCGATTTGTTCATCGAGCAACGTCAGTTTTTGCGCCGTGGTCAACATACTCATCAGGATATCGCCCGGCACGGTGAGTTTACCATCCGCACTATTGAAACAACCGGTCATTTCCAACGCCAATAACCGCTCATCCCGGCTATAGATAGGCCAGAACAGGTATTCACTTTCGTAGTCAATGTCTAACGTGATTTTCATGATCGATGTCTGCGGAGATAAGCGTTCACTATCACTCTAGCGCCAACGATGAGCGCGCAACAATCCCTTTTTCATTATCCTGATGTTCCCCTTACAGTGATGTCACGCTGTTAACGATTATCCTGCTTTACCGGATATTCTCCGCCAGCCAGGCGTTCACCTGTTGCAGTTCAGGCTGCTGTTCGGGAAAGCGTTCAAACAGCGCTTCGCCCGCCGCGATAATGTCGGGCACGCGGTATGCCCGTCCCTGTAAGGCCTGTGCCAGCGCTTCTAGCGGCGCGGGATTCAGGCTGTCGGTAAACAGCTGGCTGCGCGTAATGACACCGCGATCGACGTCCATATGCAACTCAATACCGCCCCACGGAAAACGCGTATCCAGCATATGGGTAAAATCTGGCGCCTGACCAAAATTCCATTCCCAACTGCTTTGCTTGGCAAACTGTTCGCGAAAGCCGGGAAGATCGGGCATGTGCGCGGGTGAAATGTGCTCAGCCGTGCAACTGTCCGCGTAATAGGCAAAAAATGCGTCACGCACCGCCTCACACACTTGCGCGTGATCGACAGTCGGCAACAGTTCCACCAAATTGGCAACGCGAGAGCGGACTGAGGTGATACCTTTGGCCTGTAATTTCTTCACATCCGGGTTAAGGTAATTTGCCAGACGTGAGAGATCGGCATTGAGCAACAGCGTACCGTGGTGAAAACCGCGATCCTTGGTTTCCCGGTAAGCGGACCCCGAAACCTTACGTTCACCATCAGGCGTCGCCACCACCAGATCGTTACGCCCTGAAGCCGAAGCCGCAACGCCCAGCGCAGTCAGTGCATTAAGAATGATGGCCGTTGAAACGCTTTTATCGTACCCCGGCTTTCCTGCCATAAAGGTAAAGCAGGTGTTGACCAAATCGTGGAAAACAGCGCCGCCACCGCTGCTACGACGCGCCAGTGTGATGCCATCCTCCTCCATCTTGCGAGTATTGCACTCTTTCCACGGGTTTTGCGCCCGGCCAATCACCACGGTTTCCGCATTGCGCCAGAGAAACAGCACATGCTGCGTGGACGACATTTGGCGAAAGATGCACTCTTCGACGGCCAGATTAAACCAGGGATCGTAAGAGTCAGACAGCAACAAACGAAGTGAAGACATTGAGGCTCCATGCGCAAACGGCCTGTCGACCTCGACAGCCGTTACTTGAGAGTGGAATCAGATTCGGCGCGCCTGCCAGTAGGCCCGCTTCCAGTAGACGTTATCCAATGACGATCGCATTACGCCCTGGCTGGTGGAGGCGTGAATAAACTGATCGTCTTTATTATAAATCCCCACATGCAATCCGCTGCTGCCGCTGCCGGTTTTGAAAAACACCAAATCGCCGGGCATCAGATCGTCCCGATCAATACGGGAACCCAATTCCGTTTGCGCTTCAGTGGTGCGCGGCAGTTGCATACCAAAACGATCGCGAAAGGTTAAATAGACAAAGCCAGAACAATCAATGCCGCGGTGATCCAGCCCACCATAGCGATACGGCGTGCCACGCCACTGCGTGAGCTGTTCGTTAAGTTGGCTTATTACCATGATGGAGTCGCCCAGACGCGGATTAGGCGGTGGAGCGCGGTGGCTGCTGCACCCAACCAAAAATAAACTTGCGATCAGCAACCCCTGAATCAAGCGCATCTGCGGTATCCTGCGAGTATCGGTTCGTTTTCTTATTCACCGCGTCCTGCGGTGAATGTCACGCTATCAGAATGATATTACTGCCCAATTTAGCGTTGATGTCACTGTTTTGGCAAGTCTGACACGGCAAATAAGCGGTCACTCAGACACCGGCACCAACCAATCGCTATCGCCAACGCGATGGCGTTGGAAATCGATGCCGAAAACCGGTGACAGTCGTTCAGGCTGCATGACGTCTACCGCATCGCCCGCATCAATCAGCTTACCTTTCGAAATCAACCAGATATCATCAGCCTGCTGTAAGCTGTGATTTAAGTCGTGGGCGCTGGCTAGCACAATCAGCCCTGCCTGACACAGCACTTTCAGCATGGCATCAAGCGCTACGCGTTGCGCTACGTCCAGACCGGTGGCGGGCTCATCCAGTACCAGCAGGCGAGCATAAGGATTCAGCGAAGGCCACACCTGCAAAAACACGGCGGTAAGGCGTACACGCTGCCACTCGCCGCCGGAGAGCTCCGTCAACGGACGCGTCAATTTATCCGTTAACATCAGGCGCGTGGCCAATTGGGCGACCACTTCATCGACCGCCATAACACTCACCTGCTTCGGCTGGTGCAGCGCCAGATACTGGAACACAGGCATCAGTGCACTGGGGTTTTGCTGTTGCAACAGATAAGCGCGACGCAACGCCAAGTCTCGCGCAGACAAATCGGCAATCGGCATACCGTCCAGTTCCACGCGTCCGCCGCCTTCTAGCAGCCCGGAAACCCGGGCCAGCAACGTGCTTTTCCCAGAACCATTGGGCCCGACCACATGAATCAGCCGACCGGCATAGGCGCTGACGCTGACAGGTTGTAATCGCCGTCCGCAGGCAACGTGAGTCAGACGCAGCGCGCAGGGAACGTGATGCTTCAGCTCTTGCGTCAACAATTACTCGACCACCGCAGCATCAATGGCGTTAACAATCATTTTGTCATCCGGGGCTATATCGGGCGAGAAGCGTTGGATCACCTGACCATTGCGCCCGATCAGGAATTTTTCGAAGTTCCACAGAATATCTTCAGGATGCTTGGGCGCACGGCCTTTATTGAGTAAAAGTTCGTAGAAGCCGCTAAGCAGATTTCCCTTGGCTTTAGGCTGCGCAGCAATCAGGTGACGGTACAGAGGATGCCGCTGCTCACCGTTCACCTCAATCTTGCTGAACATAGGGAACTGCACGCCAAAAGTGGCACGGCAAAATGCCTGGATCTCGGCGTCGCTGCCCGGCTCTTGTCCGGCGAACTCATTAGAGGGAAAACCGAGTACCACCAAGCCACGTTCGCGATAGGTTTCATACAGTTTTTCCAACGCATCGTACTGTTTGGTTAAACCGCACTTCGAGGCCACGTTAACAATCAGTGCGACCTGTCCCTGATAAGTGCCAAAGGTGGTTGCTTCACCGTTGATCGTGGTCAACGGGATTGCATAGATGTCGTTACTCATAATCACCTTCCTGTTGTATATCATTAGGTTACATTAACCGGATTACGCTGACGCAGCAGCAGCCAGATAAACAGCGGTGCACCGAGCGTCGCGGTGATCACACCGATGGGCAACTCGGCCGAGGGGATCATCACGCGAGCCATTGTGTCAGAGAGTGAGAGCGTCATGGCTCCCGCCAGCCCACAGCCCGTCAATAAATAGCGTTGATCGGTCAACCCCATCAGGCGCAGCGCGTGGGGGACAATCAGCCCGACAAACCCGATAACACCGGCCAGCGCAACGCTGATCCCCACCAGAATGCCCACCACCAATACCAAAAGGTTACGCCAACGGTATACGGAGATCCCCAACTGCCGCGCCTGGATCTCACCCAGCGAAAGACGGTTGAGCGTCTGCCCCTGGCGACTTAACCATGCCAGACAAGGCAGCAAGGCGATCATCAGCCACCCGTAGCGCCAGTCCACGCCGCTGAACCCACCCAACATCCAATACATCAGTTGGCGTAGATCCAAACTGGTGCTGAAATAGACGGCCCAGGTCATCACCGCGCTGCATACAATCCCCAGCGCTACGCCAATCAGCAGCAAACGTGCATTGGAAATATGACGTCGGGCAAAGTGTAAGAGCAAGAATATGGTGGCGAGCGCCCCCACAATAGCACCGACGCTCAGCACCCATACGGGCAGCAACCCCTGCCCCAGCAGCACAACAAGCACCAACGCCACGCCTGCGCCATTAGCAACGCCCAGCAAACCCGGCTCTGCCAGCGGATTATCAAAAATGGCCTGCATTACGGCCCCAGACATCGCCAGGCTCGCGCCCACCAGCATCACCGCCAGCGTCCTCGGCATGCGCAACTGCCAGATAAAAACGCGTTCGGCGTCATCCCACCATGCCCAAGGCATCATCCAACGATCGCCAGCGCATAACCCGATGATCACGGTCACCGCCGCCAGTAGCGCCAACACCACGAGGCGTTGACGGTCATGATAACGCTGGCGCAAACGCAACAGCGAGTATCCCTTGTTCAATGGCTGCATAACGCTATCCTGTACACTGCGGTCACACCCCGCAAACCCAACTCGGCTTAACTCGACCGTCTTTCATGTAGCGTCACTGCACGCCGTTTATCTCGCTAAGGTATTCAGGCGATTAAAATGCCACTTTACGCCGCCCCGTTAGCCAGGCCCCGACGAACTCCGGCACCACTGCCGTCGCCGCACCGTAGATTTTTTCATCAAACTGGCTTTATACCTGACTCGGCTCGAGATTCAGTTCTATGGTGTAAGCGCCATGTGTGTGCGCTTCATGAACGAATCCTGCGGCCGGATAGACATGGCCGGAAGTACCGATAGCGATGAAATAATCGGCTTGCGCCAGCGCCTGATAAATACGTTCCATACCGAGGGGCATTTCCCCGAACCACACCACGTGCGGGCGCAACGGTGCGGGGAACTGGCAACAGTGGCAGCGTTCATCGGTTGCGATATCACCGGTCCACTCGATAACCTGTCCGCTCTGGCAACAGCGCACCTTAAGCAATTCGCCGTGCATATGAACCACCCGCTGGCTGCCCGCACGCTCGTGCAAATTATCGATATTTTGCGTCACCAGCAGGAAGTTATCCCCGAGCGCCGCCTCAAGATTGGCTAACGCCAGGTGTGCCGCATTGGGCACTATCTCTGGCTGCTGCAACTGCTTTCGCCGCGCGTTGTAAAATGCCTTTACCAGTTGTGGATCGCGTTGAAACCCTTCCGGCGTGGCGACATCGTCCACCCGGTGCTCTTCCCACAGGCCATCCGCCGCACGAAAGGTGCGAATACCAGATTCCGCTGAAATCCCGGCGCCAGTCAGCACCACCACACGCGGACTTTTTGATTCATTCACGGCCAGATAATCCTTATGGAAAATACGTGAACGCAGACGCTGCTGACGCAGTCGCTTTCCTTGATGAAACCGTATCATCCTTTGACGCGTATGCATGTCTGCTCCTGTGAACGCTGGGTGGAAAGTGTCTAACACTGCCTGCTTGATTGGCAATAAACGTGTGTCGCTAAAAAGCTACTGCGCAGAAAAGTGCAGCAGAGCCGCGCCCCTAACGCCACCGGCATCGCCATAGCGCGCCTTCTCAATGCGCGGTAAGCGCGCTACCGGCAGCAAATACTCAGGCAACCGCGCCGGGAGAAACTGGTAGATCTCATCAAAATTAGACAAACCACCGCCCAGCACCAATAAGTGGGGATCAAACATCGTCAACAGATTCCCCACGCAAGCGGCGAGTACGCTCATATAGCGTTCGACGTGCGCCAGCGCGTTTGCCTCACCCGCCCTATAGTGGCGAATAATGGTGACAGCATTTAGATTTTCACCATAGGTATGTGCATACAGCCACTCAAAACCCCGGCCAGAAATATAGTTTTCGATACAGCCCGACTGCCCACAGCCGCATTTCACCCGGGGGATACCTTCACCCATGATATCCAACGCATCCACCGGTAACCGGAAATGGCCGAACTCTCCGGTAATACCGTTGCGCCCATCAATCACTTCGCCGTTGATCACCAGACCGCCACCGACGCCGGTGCCAAGGATCAGCCCCAACACCACGGGGTACTGACGGAACTCGCCTTCCCAGGCTTCTGAAAGGGCAAAGCAGTTGGCGTCGTTGGTCATGCGTACATCGCGCTGTAACAGGCGTTGTAAATCCACCTGTAATGGTTTTCCCATGGTTGCAGGCAAATTAGCGGTAAACAGCGCGCCATCATCCCCGCCGCGCATACCGGGAATGCCGACGCCGACGGTTCCCTGTTTGCCCGTCAACGCATCGGCTTCCTGCGTGAGTGCAACGAAGGCCGAAAGCAACGCATCGTAGTCATTACGCGGCGTGGGCACCCGCTTTTGCCATACGGACCGCATATCCGCATCAAAGACGCCGACTTCAATCTTACTGCCGCCCAGATCAAAACCATAATACATGGCTTACTCCTCTGTGGCTGAATAGGTTATGGATTGCAAGGGCCGTAGCGCTATTGTCCGCTTAACACACGAGCGGGCTCAATACGACTGGCGCGCCGTGCCGGATACCAACTGGCCAGCAAGCTCAGCGCCACGGCGGTGAGCAGCACCAGAACCACATCCGTCATGTGCAATTCTGACGGCAGGAAATCGATAAAATAGATATCGCCCGACAGAAAATGGTGTCCGGTCAGCGATTCGAGCCCACGAATAATCGCACTCAGTTGCAGCGTCGCCACCACGCCAATCACGGCGCCGATCACGCAACCTAGCAGGCCGGCCAGCAGCCCGTACCAAATGAAAATGGCGCGGATAAGACCATCGCTCGCCCCCAACGTGCGCAATACGGCGATATCGCTGCTTTTGTCTTTCACCGCCATCACTAACGTGGAAACGATGTTAAAACAGGCCACACCAATCACCAGTACCATTGCTAAATACATGATAGTCCGAATTATCTGGATGTCGCGATACATGTAGCCGTAGGTGCCAATCCAGTCACGAATATAGATATAGGTATCCGTTACTTTTCCTGCGTCTCGTACCAGCTTGCTGGCGGCAAATACGTCATCGACCTTGATAGCAATGCCGCTGACATCATCACCCATTTCCAGATACTGCTGCGCATCAGCCAGCGGGATCAACGCCAAACTATGATCGAGCTGTCCGCTAAGTTGCAGAATGCCACTCACGTGCAGGCGAATGCGTTTCGGCTGCAACAGCTTCATTTGCGGATCGCTGTTGGGGATCATCACCGTCACCCAATCCCCGGTTTTCACTTCAAGCGCCTGTGCGACGCCTTTGCCGAGAATAACCTGTTGCTCACCCGCTTTGAAATTGGCCCACGCGTTTCCCGCCACGAACGTTGGCAAGGTGCTGAGACGTTGTTCCTGTTGCGGATCCACGCCTTTCATCTGTATCGCGCGCAGTCTGGCACCGCTCTCCAGCAGCCCAGTGAAATGCACATAGGGCGCCGCGGCAACAATGCCAGGCACCTGCTCAATGTTAGGCAACATGTTCTGCCAGCCGGTGAACGGCGGATTGACCGGCTCAATTTCACCATGGGGCACCACCGCCAGAATACGATTTTTCAATTCACGTTCGAAGCCGTTCATGGCGCTGAGGCCGACGATCAGCACCGCCACCCCGAGTGCAATACCGATGGTTGAGATCACCGAGATCAGGGAAACCATGCCACCACGCCGACGACCCCGGCTAAAACGCAGCCCAATCAGCAGGGAGAGCGGGGGAAAACTCATTGCGCGGCTCCCATCAGGGTTAATTCTTGCTGAAGTTGCCCGTCACGCATTTCCAACTGACGACGCAAACGCGCAGCCAGTGACAAATCGTGAGTCACCACCAGAAACGCAGTGCCCTGACGCACGTTTAATTCGCCCAGCAGTTCAAAAATGGTATCCGCCGTGCGCTGATCGAGGTTACCCGTAGGCTCATCCGCCAGCACCAGCGACGGGTTGTTCACCAGCGCGCGGGCGATGGCCACGCGCTGACGCTCCCCGCCGGACAATTCGCTGGAGCGGTGCTCGCGTCGTGCATCCAGTCCCACGGCGGCCAGCATGGCACGCGCCTGATCCTGCGCCTGCACGGGCGGCGTTTTGCCAATCAACAATGGCATCGCCACGTTTTCCAACGCGGTGAAATCCGGCAGTAAATGGTGAAACTGGTAGATAAAGCCCAGCTCACGGTTGCGCAGCGCCGATTTAGCGGCGGCAGAAAGCCCACTGAGTGTCTGACCTTTGAAGATAACATCGCCCGCGGTGGGAGCATCCAGTCCGCCCAGCAGGTGCAACAGAGTACTTTTGCCCGAACCGGAACTGCCGACAATCGCCATCATTTCGCCGGCTTGCATACTGAATGTCACATGACGCAGCACGTCGGTGGACAGTTTCCCTTCCTGATAGGTTTTGCTCAGGTCATTACATTGCAACAACAGGGAATCATTCATAGCGTAAAGCCTCTGCGGGATGAACGGCGGCGGCGCGCCAGGAAGGATAAAGGGTAGACAGCAAGGCAACGATCATCGCCACCAGCGCGATGGTCACCACCTGCACCGGATCAATATGAACGGGCAACGCGGCACCATCCAGCAACAGCCCCAATGCCGGGATCAGCGTATTAAGCTGGCTAGCCAGCAACGTACCGAGCACGGCGCCCAACAGCGCGCCAACCACCCCGGCGCTTCCCCCCTGCACCATAAACACCGCCATAATCTGGCGTTGAGTCAGCCCCTGCGTTTGCAAAATGGCCACCTCACCCTGCTTTTCCATCACCAACAACCCCAACGACGTAATGATATTGAACGCCGCGACGGCGACGATCAGGCTCAACAACAGCCCCATCATATTTTTTTCCATGCGAACAGCCTGAAACAGTTCGCCCTTGCGCTCACGCCAGTCTTTCATCACCCATCCTTGTGGCACTGGCTGCGCACTGAACGCCACAATATCCAACGGGTTTTCCAGCCACAGGCGCCAGCCAGTTATGTGCCCGGTCGGGTAACGCATCAGACGCGATGCATCCTGCTGATTCACCAGCATCTGGTAAC
>DWLF01000031.1:0-10777 GCA_018249595.1 Chaetocneme critomedia critomedia
ATCGGTTGACTCCTTCTAAGATAATTGTCTGATTAACCATTACCTTACCGGATAAGCCGATGGCTCTCACCATCCTTCCGAATTTACACCACGTCCTAAGACTCTACCAAAACCGACGGTAGATCGTCCCGAAGGGGGGGAAGTCTCCGCCACGGCGGTGGGTCTGCTTGGCGCGGTTCTGGGCGTGGTCGGCGGCGTCAGCTTGATGGCAGTGAGGGAATTGGGGCGTCAACAGAAAAATGCTCAGCAAAAACAGGGGCAGCAAGACGCCGGTAACGATTCCCGGGAGGGCTAAGCCGTGAACAGACGCAATTTTTTCAAGCTAGCCTCAGCCAGTGCGGTCATGGCGGGAACGCCGTTTGCCGCCAAGGCAGCGGCGACCAATCGACCGCCGATCCCCGGTGCATTGGGCATGCTTTACGACTCAATGCTGTGCGTAGGATGTCAGGCATGCGTGACCGAGTGTCAGCAGGTTAATGAATCGGCCTATCGACCGGACAGTCAGATTTATGCCGGTGGTTCACCAACCTGGTCCAACAATGACAAGCTGAGTCCTTACACCAACAACATCATTCAGGTGTGGAGCAGCGGTTCGGGTCAAAACAAAGACCAGGTCGATAACGGTTATGCCTACATCAAGAAGCAGTGCATGCACTGTGTCGATCCGATCTGTGTCTCAGTCTGTCCGGTCAGCGCGCTGAAAAAAGATGCCAAAACCGGCGTCGTGCATTATGACGCCAGTGTTTGCACCGGTTGTCGTTACTGCATGGTGGCGTGCCCGTTCAACATCCCTAAATACGACTACGAAAACCCGTTCGGCAAGCTGCACAAGTGTGAACTGTGCAACCAGAAAGGGCTGGAGCGGTTAGATAAAGGCGGCATGCCGGGATGCGTGGAAGTGTGCCCAACCGGCGCGGTGATCTTTGGAACTCGTGAAGAGTTGCTTGATGAAGCCAAACGCCGTATGGCAATGAAACCGGGTGATGAGTACCACTATCCGCGTCAGACGCTGGCGACCAAAGACACTTACCTGCACACCATTCCGACCTACGATCGCCATATTTACGGCGAAACTGAGGCGGGCTGTACCCAGGTACTGGTAATGGCAGGGGTTCCCTACCAAAACCTCGATCTGCCGCAACTGGATGAGCTGTCTACCGGCGCGCGCTCTGAGCACGTTCAGCACACCTTGTATAAAGGCATGGTGTTGCCGCTGGCGGTGTTAGCCGGGCTTTCTGTGCTGGTGCACCGTAACACTCGGGATGAACGCAAGGCGGATGATGAAGATCACGCCGAACCGCATCATCCGAAGAAAGATCAGGAGAACGATCATGACGGCGCATAAAGCCAGCCCGCTGGGCGGGCGTCTGGTCAGTTGGCCGGTGATGCTGTTGGCACCGCTTGCGGTGATTTGCGGCGTATTGATTCTGCGGCGGCTTATCTTTGGTATCGGTGCGGTAGCAGCCCTGAACGGGGGCTATCCGTGGGGGCTGTGGATCGCGTTTGACCTGCTGGTGGACACTGGGTTTGCCTGTGGCGGTTGGGCGCTGGCCTGGGCAGTTTATGTGTTTAACCGTGGGGAATATCACCCCCTGGTGCGTCCGGCGCTGTTAGCCAGCCTGTTCGGCTACTCGCTGGGTGGGCTGTCCATCACCATTGACGTTGGTTGTTACTGGAACCTGCCGTACTTTTACATTCCCGGTTTCTTCAACACCAACTCGGTGCTGTTTGAAACCGCGGTCTGTATGACCATCTATATCGGGGTCATGGCGTTGGAGTTTGCGCCCGTGGTGTTTGAACGGTTCGGGTGGAAGAAAGCGCTGAAGCACCTCAACAAGGTGATGTTCTTTATCATCTCGCTCGGCGCATTTCTGCCTACCATGCACCAATCCTCCATGGGGTCGTTGATGATCTCGGCCGGGTATAAGGTGCATCCGCTGTGGCAAAGCTATGAGTTATTGCCGCTGCTGTCGTTGTTGACGGCCTTTATCATGGGCTTCTCCATCGTGACGTTTGAAGGATCGCTGGTGCAGGGCGGGTTGAAAGGGCGTGGACCCAATGAACGCTCGCTGTTTACCAAACTGAGTGCAATCACGCAGGTATTGCTAGTGCTGTTCCTGGTGCTGCGCTTTGGCGAACTGTTGTGGCACAACAAAACCGGCTACCTGTTCAGCGGCGATCGCTTCTCCATCATGTTCTGGTGTGAAGCCGCACTGATGGCGTTCCCGCTGGCTGTTCGTCGGCGGTCTCAGCATGCTGTTCGGGGCGGCACTGTGGCGTTTGAGCTACTCACTGCTGGCGTTCAATCCTGGCGGTGGCTACCACTACTTCCCTGCGGCACAAGAAGTGCTGATCTCCATGGGATTTGTCGCCATTGAAGTGTGCGCATACACCTTGTTAATCCGGTTGTTGCCGGTTCTTCCCGCACTGGGAAGCGTTCATAAGAATTATCAGGCCGAGGTAAAGCATGAGCCAACGCATCACCATTGATCCTATTACCCGTATCGAAGGGCACCTGCGCATTGATTGCGAAATTGAGCAAGGGAAAGTCACTAAAGTCTGGTCTTCTGGGACCATGTGGCGGGGAATGGAAGAAATTGTTAAAGGTCAGGATCCGCGCGATGCGTGGATGATTGTGCAGCGTATCTGTGGGGTATGTACCACGGTGCACGCCATCGCTTCAGTGCGTTCGGTGGAAAACGCGCTCGGGTTAAACGTACCGGTCAATGCACAGTACATCCGTAACCTGATTCTGGCTGCACACAGCATTCATGACCATATTGTCCACTTCTGCCAGCTGTCGGCGCTCGATTGGGTCGATGTGACGGCGGCGTTGAATGCGGATCCGAACAAGGCGGAAGCCCTGCTGAAAGGTGCATCCACCTGGTCGTTGAACAGCGCGGTAGAGTTCACCAAAGTGCAGCAGAAGATCAAAGATCTGGTGGCCAGCGGTCAACTGGGGATCTTCGCCAACGGCTATTGGGGGCACCCGGCCATGGCGCTGCCGCCGGAAGTGAACCTGATTGCCGTTGCTCACTACCTGCAAGCGCTGGAATGCCAGCGTGATGCGAACCGTGTCGTTGCCATTCTGGGCGGTAAAACGCCACATATCCAGAACCTGGCAGTCGGCGGTGTGGCAAACGCGATCAACCTAGATGCCCCTGCGGTGCTGACCATGGAACGCCTGATGTACGTGAAATCGTTCATCGATCGTCTGGGCGATTTTATCGAGCAGGTTTACAAAGTGAATTGCGCGGTTATCGCTGCGCACTACCCTGAGTGGCTGACGTTGGGCAAAGGAGCCGATCACTACCTGAGCGTGCCTGAATTACCGACCGACAACAAAGGCGGCAGCTTCCTGCTGACCGGTGGTTATCTGGAAAACGGGGATTTCAGCAAATATCGTCCGATTACCAGCCACAACGATGCGTTTTTGATCGACGGCATCAAAGAAAGTGGTAAGCACGCTTGGTATAAAGATGATGAACCACTGGCACCGTGGGAAGGGCTGACTCGCCCCAACTACACCGGCTGGCAGGATGATGGCAAATACACCTGGGTCAAAGCGCCGACCTTCTACGGCAAAACCGTCGAAGTTGGGCCGCTGGCCTGGTTGCTGTGCGGTTTGGCGGCCAAACATAAAGATACGGAAACCCATTTCGCGCAGGTCGCTGGCCTGTATAAAGCGCTGACCGGTAAAACGCTGGAAGAGAAGCACCAGCACTCCACGTTAGGTCGTGTGATTGGTCGCACCGTGCATTGCTGCGTGCTGAAAGATACCTTGGCGCAGCAGTGGTAGGCACTGGTGACCAATATTGGTAAAGGTGACCATCAGACCTTTATCAAGCCGGAGTTTACCCCGGACAAGGAGTACCGTGGCGTCGGGTTTGGCGAAATGCCGCGCGGTATGTTGTCGCACTGGATTGTGTTCAAGAACGGCAAGATCACCAACTATCAGACGGTCGTGCCCTCAACCTGGACCTCCGGACCGCGTAACTTTGAAGGGGTTCTTGGGCCTTACGAGCAATCGCTGGTGGGTACGCCAGTGGCCGATCCGCACAAACCGCTGGAAGTGGTGCGTACCATTCACTCCTTTGACCCCTGCATGTCTTGTGCCGTGCACGTGGTTGACGCGGTGAACGGTAATGAAGTCACCCGCGTGAAAGTGCTGTAACGGTCACGCTGTTGTTCGTCATTCCCGCACTGGCGGGAATGACGAGAAGGATGTCGTAAAAGGGTTCATCATGAAAACATTGGTGTTAGGGATTGGCAACTTGCTGCTGAGCGATAAAGCGGTGGGTGTGCGCATTATCGAAGCCTTGGAACGGCAATACGCGTTCTCGCCGGAGATTGATATCGTCGATGGCGGCACAGCAGGCATGGAGTTGCTTGAAACCATGGCCAAACGTGAGCACATGATCGTTGCCGATGCCGTGCTGACTGGCTGCGCACCGGGCACCGTGACCGTGCTGCGCGACAACGAAGTGCCTGCGCTGTTTACCCGCAAAATTTCCCCGCACCAGTTAGGGTTGGCGGATGTGCTGATGGCGTTACAACTGACGGATGAGTTTCCTCGTCGGTTGTTGCTGGTGGGTGTGGAGCCGCAGTCATTGGAACCGACGATTGGGCTGAGCGACTGCGTGCAGCATGCTGTCGAACCTGCTCTGGCGCAGATCCTGGCGGCGTTGAGTGCAAGTGGTATTACGATTCGCAGGAAAACGCCACAGGAACAGGCGGCGTATCCAACCACCTGCCTGTCTGCGGAGCTCTGTGTATGAGTACCTGCGTAGACGATCCCTCCGCTGTGGCAGATAGAGGTGTGAGTCAGGAGACATTGGGTTTCGCGGATTCTCCCGCAGTCTGGTTGGAAGCTGCGTTTACCCGCGTCGCTCACAACGATATGCAAACCTTACCGTTTTATCGTGCCGCCATTCCGGTGAAGACGTGCGGTTTCACCCTGTTTGAACAGCAGTGGGTCGGCTGCTTGTTAACGCCCTGGACGTTGAGTCTGCTGGTGTTGCCGGGGCCGGATCAGGTGTGGTCACAGCGTACGACCGGTGAGCGTCTGGCACTGCAATTGCCGTGTGGCAATGTCACGTTTATGGTAAGCGACATTGCCGATGCGAGCGGCCAAAATCACCAGTATCTTTCCTGTTCACTGATGTCGCCCATCGATCCCCATATGTCGGCTCAGCAGGCGTTAACGCTGGCAGAACAGAGCGCGCGCATGGCGCTGTCGCTCCCGGTGGTGGATGCCAATGCCCCGCGTAATCTCAGCCGTCGTGCGTTGTTCCTGCGCGGGAATGCGTAGCATGCATGAAATATCCCTATGCTATAGCACGCTAGAGTTGATTGAGCAGCAGGCGCGTCAGCACGGCGCGCATAAAGTCACTGGCGTATGGCTGGAAATCGGTGCGCTGTCCTGCATTGAGGAGAGCGCATTACGCTTTTGCTTTGAATCCGTTTGCCGACAAACGCTGGCGGAGGGATGCGAGTTACACGTTGCCGTGCGCGCGGCCCGGGCCTGGTGCTGGGAGTGTAGCGCGGCGGTTGACATTTCGCGTCATGGTGCGGATTGCCCGCAGTGTGGCAGCTATAACCTGCGAATTGATGAAGGCGATAGCCTGCAATTGAAACAGTTAGCAGTAGAGTAACGCGGTTCAACACCGTAAGGAGTCAGTTCCTATGTGTACCACATGTGGCTGTGGCGAAGGGGAACGCATAATCGAAGGTGATGAGCACGACCATCATGCTCATGAACATAGCCATGCGCATCATCATGGTCATCACCACGGGCACGATCGCCACGATGATGACGCCATGTCGCAAGAGGCTGGCTCGCCGCGCTATGTGGTGATTCACCACCACCATTACCACCATAACGGTGATGTTCACCACCACTATCACGGCGAAAGTAAGGTGGTGTCAAAGCGCAGCGTAGAACAGGGACACGCTCATGCACACCATCATGACCATGATGACCACCATCACGATCATCATCATGACGCGCATCAACCGGTTGTTTTCCTGCCGCAAGTGAATGGTTCCGATCTGCACTACGGGCAGGGGGAAGCGGGAACGCACGTACCGGGCATGCCACAACAGCGTCTGTTGCAGATCGAAATGGACGTGCTGAGCAAAAACAATGCGCTGGCTGAGCATAATCGCGAACATTTTTCTGCACAAAAGATTCTGGCACTCAATCTGGTTTCCAGCCCCGGCTCCGGCAAAACCACCCTGTTGACACAAACGCTTGATCGTATCAGCAGTCATGTGGCGTGCGCGGTCATCGAAGGTGACCAACAGACCACCAACGATGCTGAACGTATTCGTGCAACCGGGGTGAGTGCCATCCAGGTCAACACCGGGAAAGGCTGCCATCTGGATGCGCAAATGGTGCATGATGCCGCGCATCGTCTGCAATTGGCGGATAACAGTACCCTGTTTATCGAAAACGTCGGCAATCTGGTGTGCCCGGCCGGGTTCGATCTCGGTGAACGCCATAAGGTGGCAGTGCTCTCGGTGACGGAAGGCGAAGATAAACCGCTGAAATATCCGCATATGTTTTCTGCTGCCGCGTTAATGGTCATCAACAAGATCGATCTGCTGCCGTATCTGGATTTCGATTTAGATGCCTGTATCGCCTATGCGCGCCGTGTGAACCCGGATATTCAAGTGATTGCCCTCTCGGCCCGTAGCGGCGAGGGGATGGATGAATGGTTCGCCTGGCTGGAGGCACAACAATGTGCTTAGGCATTCCGGGTAAAGTGGTGTCGGTCGGTGAAGATATTCATCAACCGGCGCTTGTGGATGTGTGCGGTGTGCAGCGTGCGGTGAATATTGCACTGGTGTGCGAAGGCGAACCGGCGGAATTGATCGGTCAGTGGGTATTGGTGCATGTCGGGTTTGCCATGAGCCTGCTGGATGAGCAGGAGGCTCAGGACACGCTGGACGCATTGCAATCCATGCAAGCGGTTGGGCTGGAGCTGGACGAAATGCGCCAGCACGGGGACGGTTATGCAGTACGTTGATGAATTTCGCGATCCTGAATTGGCCAAAACGCTGCTGCGGGAAATTGAAAAGCAGGTGGCGGCGATGCCGCACTGGCGTGAACATTCTCTGCAACTGATGGAAGTGTGCGGTGGGCACACCCATGCCATCTTCAAGTTTGGGCTGGATCGGCTATTGCCGCCGGAGATCGAATTTGTGCATGGCCCCGGTTGCCCCGTGTGTGTGCTGCCGATGGGGCGCATTGATGCTTGTATCGAAATCGCCTCGCACCCGGAGGTGATCTTCTGTACCTTCGGCGATGCGATGCGCGTGCCGGGGCGCAATGGGTCCTTGTTGGATGCGCGCCGTCACGGCGCTGATGTACGGATTGTCTACTCTCCGTTGGATGCGCTGGCGCTGGCAGAGAAACACCCAGAGCGCCAGGTGGTGTTTTTCGGGTTAGGGTTTGAAACCACCATGCCCAGCACGGCGCTGACTTTACAGCAGGCCAAACGGCGCGACATTCGTAATTTCTCCCTTTTCTGTCAGCACATTACCATTATCCCCACTTTGCGCAGCTTGCTGGAGCAACCGGATATCCGTATCGACGGCTTTCTCGCACCGGGTCATGTCAGCATGGTGATCGGCGCTTCGCCTTATCAACCGCTGTGCGATGCGTTTCATAAGCCGTTTGTCATTACCGGGTTTGAGCCGCTGGATATACTGCAAGCGTTGCTGATGCTGGTGACACAATTGCGTGAAGCGCGCTGCCAGGTAGAAAATCAGTATCGTCGCATTGTGCCGGACAGCGGTAACGGATTGGCGCAAAAAGCGATGGACGAGGTGTTTGAAATCAAGGCCAGCAGCGAATGGCGCGGACTGGGTGAGATTGCCGACTCCGGCATGCAATTGCGTGCTGCCTATCATGACTATGATGCCGAACGTCGCTTTCAACCCCGTCAACAGCGGGTGGCCGATGAGCCGCTGTCACGCTGTGGAGATGTGCTGACCGGTCGCTGTAAACCGGCGGATTGCCCCTTGTTTGCCACGCATTGCTCACCAGAGAACGCGATTGGCGCACTGATGGTATCGTCAGAAGGGGCCTGTGCTGCCTATTATCAATATCGCCGGGAAGAAAGTCCCGTCGGGAGTGACGCTTAAGTGAATATTTGTAAACCGCCCAGAGAGATTACGCTTGCGCACGGCAGCGGCGGTCAGGCCATGCAGCAACTGATAGCCTCATTGTTTCTCACCGCATTTGATAACCCGCTGCTTGGGCAACGGGAAGATCAAGCGCGTATGCCGCTGGCCCCGCTGACGCAGCAGGGCGATCGTCTGGCGTTTACTACCGACAGCTATGTCATCGATCCGATTTTTTTCCCCGGAGGCGATATTGGCAAGCTGGCCGTATGCGGCACGGTCAACGATCTGGCGGTCAGCGGGGCACAACCGCTTTATCTTTCTTGCGGCTTTATCATTGAAGAAGGGTTTTCCGGCGAGGATCTGGTGCGTATTGTGACGTCTATGGCGCATACCGCGCAGCAGGCCGGCGTGCAGATTGTGACTGGAGATACCAAGGTGGTGCCGCGCGGTGCCGCCGACAAACTGTTTATTAACACGGCGGGGATCGGTGTTATTCCTACTGAGATCAACTGGGGCGCATCGCAGATCCGTGCCGGTGATAAAATCATTGTCACGGGGACCTTAGGTGATCACGGCGCGACCATCCTTAATCTGCGCGAAAAATTGGGCTTAGAAGCGGAACTGAGCAGTGACTGTGCTGCGCTGACGCCGATGATTGCACCTTTGCGTGCGATCGACGGAGTGCGTGCGCTGCGTGATGCTACCCGCGGTGGTGTGACGGCGATCCTGCATGAATACGCACAAGCCTGCGGTTGCGGTATGGCGATTGATGAGGCGGCACTGCCGCTGAAATCGGCGGTGCGTGGTATCTGCGAAATTCTGGGATTGGAAGCGCTGAACTTTGCCAATGAAGGTAAGCTGGTGCTAGCGGTCGCCCCGCAGGCGGAACAAGCGGTGCTTGACGCGCTGCATGCACATCCGCTCGGCGTCGATGCCGTCACCATTGGTGAAGCGACGGCATCGACGCAGGTGCGCCTGCGCGGCATATTTGGCACGTTACGACTGCTGGACCTGCCGCATAATGAACCTATGCCGCGCATTTGCTAACGCGACAACGCAAGCCTTTTTTTGGTTTTTGCCGCGCGTAAAGCATCCCGCTGACGAGTGCGGGGCGCTCTCACCCACCTCAGCGTGATTTTTACGCTGAGGAAAAACACTACAATATTCCCCTGGAGTTCAGCGCCTACTATGAGCAACGGTATTTGCATCCGTGTTAAAGGCAAAGTGCAGGGCGTGGGGTTTCGCCCTTACGTGTGGCAACTGGCGCATCGTTATCAACTGTGCGGCAATGTCAGCAATGACAGCGCAGGGGTGTTGATTCATCTGATGATGTCTCCACAGGTTGCAGTGTTCCTTGACGACCTTGCCCACGAATGCCCACCGCTCGCTCATATCGACAGCATCGAATCATATCCTTATGAATGGGAGCTACAACCCACCGACTTTAGCATTGCCCACAGCGGTACGGGAGCGATGGATACGCAGGTGGTGCCTGATGCGGCAACCTGTCCGGCCTGTCAGCAAGAGTTGATGACGCCCGGCAACCGGCGCTATCACTATCCCTTTATTAACTGCACTCACTGCGGGCCGCGTTTTACTATTATTCGCCATATGCCTTACGACAGGCCCAATACGGCGATGGCGACGTTTCCGTTGTGCTCGCCTTGTGCCCGTGAATACCAAAATCCTGCCGACCGACGCTTTCATGCCCAACCGACGGCATGCCCGGATTGTGGACCACACCTGTGGTTGTGCGATGCCAGCGGCAATGAACGGGCTCAGGGCGATGCGGCGCTGGAACAGGCTGTGAAGGCGCTACAAGCGGGGCAGATCGTTGCAGTCAAAGGGTTGGGTGGTTTTCATCTGGCGTGCGATGCCACGCAACAACAGGCGGTAGCGCAATTGCGTCAGCGTAAGCGTCGTCCCGGTAAGCCGCTGGCGGTGATGCTGCCTGATGAGCACTGGCTGTCGCGCTGTGCGCAACTGATGGATGAAACGCCCGCCATCAATCTGATGAAAAGTGCGGCGGTGCCCATTGTGTTGCTGCCGTTGCGACGCGACGGCGCGCTGTGTGATGCGGTGGCGCCCGGATTGAGTGAAGTTGGGCTGATGCTACCCGCCAACCCGCTCCAGCATCTCCTGCTGGCATTGGCGGATCGCCCTCTGGTGATGACCTCCGGTAATGCCAGCGGAAAACCGCCTGCACTGACCAATGCGCAAGCGTTAAACGATCTCAATGGATTGGCCGATCTCTGGTTACTGCATAACCGTGATATCGTGCAACGTGCCGACGACTCACTGGTGCGTTGTCACGACGGCGCTGCGGAAATGCTGCGCCGTGCTCGTGGCTATGTACCTGATGCGTTTACACTGCCGCCCGGTTTCGAGCACCAACCCGCATTGTTGGCGATGGGTGCCGATCTCAAGAACACCTTCTGTTTGCTGCGCGATGGGTATGCCATTGTCAGCCAGCATCTGGGCGATCTCACCGACAGTGATGTTGAGCAGCAGTATCAAAACGCGATAGCGCTTTTTGAGGACATCTATCGCTTCACACCCACGGCGATTGTCGTGGATGCGCACCCTGGCTACATCAGCCACCGCCTCGGGCATCAGCGCGCCGAACATGCCAGTATTGCCTGCC
>DWLF01000032.1:0-10755 GCA_018249595.1 Chaetocneme critomedia critomedia
TGCTGCTAGCGCCGGTGCTGCAGGTGCTGCTGGTTTCGCTGCGGGTACTACAGCCCTTGTTGCTGTTGGTGTTACTGCTGCCGTTGCCGCTGGCGTCGCTGTTGCTGTTGCCAGCAATGACAATGGTAGTAGCACTGGTACTTCTACCACTACCCGGACGCAGTAAGGTCATTTTGTATCCAAGGCCACTTCGGTGGCCTTTCTTTTGTTATTTCTGGCTGTTTTGCGAGACATTCACACAATGATAAAAATAACGCTCGTGACCAAGCGCGGTGTGTTGATGCTGCTGCCATTGTTCGCGCTGGCATTGGTTGGTTGTTCACAAAAAATGGATGCGTTCCAAAAAACGGCCAAGCTGGCGATTTGGGGGGGGGACGATGTGCAGGTCTCCGCCGAGAAAGTGGCACAAACTCCCTATGCATCCGCGTACCTGAGAGTCGGCAAGGCACCCCAGGCTTTTGTGGTGTTGGCCTTTGCTGAAAATGGCCAGTTCAAATGGATTGGTGCTGATCGCAATATTGTCGTGACACAGAACGGCCGCATCGTTAAAACCCAGGGTTTCGGTGAAGATATTGCTCATGTCATCAATGTCACGCCTGATCCGCTTGCTGTCGGTTTGTTAAAACCCTCAACGCCATTGCATTGGCAGGGGAAAATGGCCTGGTCTCAGGTGCAACGCGGTGATTATGCGGTAGAATCCGTGTTTCAGGCGCGCGGTAAAGAAACCGTGACCATTTTGGACAAGCCGCGTCAGTTATTAAAATTTACCGAACAGGTTTCGGTTCCCGCCTTAAACGCGGAATATACCAATACCTATTGGCTCGAGCCGACCACTGGGCAGGTGGTGCAAACCTGGCAACAGATGGGGCCGGACATGGCGCTGGTTAAATTCACGGTATTAAAACCCTACGTACAATAAAGGACTGACATGTTGGCATTTTCCCGTATGGCGCTCCTGATGCTGTTAACTGCGGGGGGGGCACAGGCCGCACAGTTAACGGTAAAAACCCCGCAACAAACGCTGGCGGTGGTGAAACAAGCTGATGGTACACGGCTGACGGCGTTTTATCAGCAGGTGGTGTTTCCCACTGACGTTAACTGGCGCACCGCATTGATTTCTGATTATGCCAGTACGCAAAAGGTCTATACGCAGGCAGAAGCGCTGCGTAAATCACTGGCCGAGTTGGAAACCCGCTGGCGCAACTCTGGTGATGGCGATCTGGCGATTTCCGCCTGGCTGATGCGCAAAATGCTGGATCAGGTTGACGTGGCCGGAAGAATCTTAACGCCGCTCGACCCTGACCAGGTTCGTATCAATCCACGCCTTAACCGCCCGCTGGTGGGCGACTATGCGCTCTATATCGCACCATTGGCATCCCGCTTTACCCTGGCTGGGTTGATTAATACCGATCCTGATATCGCGGAACTGAAAACCGTGGGCGATGTGGCGTTGCAATCCGGCGGGACGGTTAGGGATTATGTGCTCGAGCGTCGTTTCCTTACCGGTGCCAATCGGGATGCGGGTTACCTTATTGATGGTCAAGGCACATGGCGCAAAGTGCCACTGGCGTTATGGAATCAACAGCACATCGAGCCTGCGGCGGGTGAAACGCTATTTATTGGTTTTGATCCTGGCGTATTGCCCAACGAGTTTGCGTCTCTGAACGATCAAATTGCTGATTTTCTGGCTAACCGGATTCCACACTAATGACAAAGAACAGAAGATTTAAAATAGGCTGTCTGTCGTTGGCCATCGGCGGTGTACTGAGTGGTCAGGCTATGGCGCAGGATGTCGCTCAGCAAAGTGATGGTCTTAAAGACGTCACCAATTCCAATACCCGCTTTGACAGTGCTGGTGTATCGCAATCTGATTTTGGTGGCACCGGGTTACTGCAAATGCCGACAGCGCGCATGGCGCGCAGTGGCGAATTCAACCTGAACTACCGAGATAACGACGAATACCGACGTTATTCTGTGTCGTTGCAACTGTTTGACTGGTTGGAAACTACGGTGCGTTATACCGATATTCGTACTCTTCTTTACAGCAGCGATGTCAATTTTAGTGGAGATCAAACATACAAAGACAAATCCTTTGATGTCAAAGCGCGGCTTTGGCAGGAAAGCGCATGGTTGCCGGATGTTTCTTTCGGTTTACGTGATATTGCCGGTACCGGGCTGTTTGACAGTGAATACCTGGTTGCCAGCAAGCGCATGGGGCCATTTGATTTTACGCTCGGTGTTGGCTGGGGCAATATCGGGGAGAGTGGCAATATCAAAAACCCGGCCTGTGAATTTAAAGCCAGTTTTTGCCAGCGTAGCAGCAGTTATAAAAGCGGTGGCGGACAGTTTGAGGTGGGGAACTTTTTCCACGGTCCTGCCGCGTTGTTTGGTGGGATAGAATACCAAACGCCGTTGAGTCCGCTGCGTTTTAAGCTGGAATATGACGGCAATGATTACAGTGATGAAGCTGCCGATCGTACTCAAGCTAGAAGAGTTAAAGGAATACGCATCAAACAAGACTCCCCCTTCAATATCGGCATGGTGTATCGCGTCAGTGATTTTTTCGATACCACCCTTTCTTGGCAGCGCGGTAACACCTTGATGTGGGGCTTTAGCCTGCACACCAACTTTAACGATTTACGCCAATCACATCCGGAAGATGTTCCGCCAGTGTACGCACCTGTTCATTCAGAGAACGGTACCAACTGGCAGCAAGTGGCGCGTGAGCTGGATGAGAAAGCCGGTTACAGCGACGCGGATATTTATGCCGATGCGCATCAGGTGACCATTGTTGCCGATCAGGATAAGTACCGCGACAAAAACGACGCTAATCAGCGTGCGGCTACCGTTTTAGCAAACCATGTGCCTGAGAGCGTAGGGGAATACCACATCGTGCGCCGTAACGAGCGTTTGCCGATTGAGAGCACGGCGGTGGATACTAAAGCGTTCCGCGAAGTGCAAACTGCCTCCACGCCGTTAGGGCAACCGGAGCCGGTGAGCCACCGTGCAGAGCCCGTTTCTGATATCCATGGGCAGCCAGTGTTGCGCAGCGAACCCTCGCGCTTTACCTATTCATTAGAGCCGGCATTGGCGCAGTCTGTTGGCGGAGCGGAATCGTTTTATATGTATCAGATATCACTCAATGGCGGTGCGGATTATCGCCTGAGCGATCACTGGTCGGTCGGTGGTGCAGCCTCATTGAATCTGATCAATAACTACGATCGTTTTAATTATAAAGCGCCGCCTAATGACAGCGCTTTGCCGCGCGTCAGAACCTGGATTCGTGAATATGTGACCTCTTCCGATCTGCTGCTGACCAACCTGCAATTGACGCGCATGGATAACCCGGCGACAGACTGGTATACCCAGGTGTACGGCGGTTATCTGGAAATGATGTATGCCGGGGTCGGTTCCGAAGTGCTGTACCGTCCGTTTGGCGAGCGTTGGGCGTTGGGGCTGGATGTCAACTACGTCAAGCAGCGTGACTGGAATGACATCATGCGCATGGCGGATTATGACGTGGTGACTGGGCACCTTACCGCGTATTGGGAAATGCCGTATGTAGAAGGATCGTTTGCCAAAATCAGCGTCGGGCGCTATCTGGCCGGAGACTATGGTGTCACGGTCGATCTGTCGCGTCGCTTTGACAGCGGCATCACTGCCGGGGTGTTTGCCACCAAAACCGATGTTAGCAGCAAAGACTACGGCGAAGGCAGCTTTACCAAGGGCTTCTATATCTCTATTCCGTTCGATCTGATGTTTACCGAACCGACGGTGAAACGCGGTGTTGTCGGCTGGACCCCGCTGACGCGTGATGGTGGTCAGATGCTGCAACGGCGTAACGGTCTCTACGGCGTGGCGGGTGAAATCCGTTAGCGGTAATACCTAGAAGGCATTAACCTGCGGCCTTACTCTTCGGAGTAGGGCCGCATTATTTTTATCTGAGAAAGGAATATTGTCGGCTCACAGTAGACGTTTTGTGTATTTCAGGTAACGATATAAATAACAAATTAACTGCGTTAATACGGGGCGAATGGCATGATTTAGGTCATACTGTTCACCCTTTGATGTAATGGAATGGGAGAGGCGTCATGTCTGTTAAATCGCCTACATTATTGACAGTGGACTCTCGTCTCTCTGGAATACGCTTTTCCAAGCGGGTCTTCCTGCCGCGTATTATCGGTACGCTGTTGTGCTCCCTCTTTATCGCT
Source organism: Chaetocneme critomedia critomedia (assembly GCA_018249595.1). Lineage (NCBI taxonomy): Eukaryota > Metazoa > Arthropoda > Insecta > Lepidoptera > Hesperiidae > Chaetocneme > Chaetocneme critomedia. The sequence continues at coordinate 4,212 of DWLF01000032.1, forward strand.
TCCGTGTTGGTGACAAAAACCACGCCGTTTTGGGTATGGGTACTGCTTTTTCTCAATGTGTTTGTGTGGCCCTATCTTGCCTATTACCTGTCTACACGTTCCGCCGATCCTATGCGCTTTGAGCGAGGGAATTTGTTGGTGGATGTCGTTAATGGTGGATTCTGGATCGGTATGATGGGGCTCAACGTGTTGCCCAGCGTCATCATCATCGCCATGGTAGGCATGAATAGCATGGCCGGGGGAGGCGTTCGCTTGTTTATCCAGGGCGTTAGCTTGCAACTGCTCAGCGCTGCCCTGGTCGCAGGTCTCAACGCACACCGCATCGATGTAGTGACGACACCCACTCAGCTCTACGCTTGTTTGCCCATGCTGCTCGTTTATCCGATGGCACTTGGCTATGTCACGTATGTAACGGCGACCAAGCTGGCTGAACATAAGCGCAGATTGATGTTGATGAGTACCCACGATGGTATGACCAACGTCTATAACCGCCATCACTGGGAGCAGTTGTTGCACAACGAATATGAAATTTGTCGCCACATTGATGAACCCTCTACATTAGCGCTGATCGACATCGACCATTTCAAAACCATCAATGACAGTTTTGGTCACAATGTGGGTGATGAAGCAATACTGTTTTTGACGGAAGAGTTGCGTAACGGTTTGCGTGCGACCGATGTGATTGGTCGCTTCGGGGGGGACGAGTTTGCGGTGATTTTGCCTGAGGCGCGAGCAACTGATGCGGTTGAGATAATCAACCGCATTCGTACTCGTTTGGCCGCTAAGCGCTTAACGCAAACGCCACAGCTGGGGATTCGCATCAGCGTCGGCGTAGCAGAATATCGCCCGACCATGAACCAGTATCACGACTGGCTTAAAGCGGCGGATATTGCACTCTATATGGCGAAAAACAAAGGGCGCGGGCGTACCGAAGTGGCCTAACGCCACATCATCATGACATGCAATGGGGCTGGCTACGGCAGTGAATTCAGCCGGTGGTAGATTTTGAAGTCAATAATCTGGTTGGTTATCTCTCCCAGCGGTTTTTCCGCATCAATCATGGTGTGAATATCCGTGGTGAGACGTGTGAAGTTCTCTAGGTTTACCGTTTGCTTTTTTTGATCGACATGCTGACTGATGGCATAAATAGCCGCTTTTGTTGCGTAAATGCCCGGTGAGTCTCCATAGAATCGTGTCAGATGCTGGTTTACCTCACGACGTAATCTGACTTCCGGGGCGGGTGTTGCTTTTTCTGTTGGCGAAACACCGTCTAAAAATTTCCGTATCTCCTTAACCCGATCGATCGCATTGCCAAGTTGCTGGTACTTATCTTCCCGAATGCGTTGTTGATGTAAGCGTAAATAGCTGTAGGGATACGCCTTGAAACGCGTCAGTGACTCCAGGTGGGTGTCGGGTGCCTCTCTTTTTATCCTAAGCAGTGTTTCTGCAAAGGCGATGTGCTTGGGGGATTTTGTTTTGTCCGCAAGTCTGACAGCGGAGGTCAAGCTGTCAGCAAAGCGTGCCCTAAAAGAGAGCAGCAGTGTCGATGTTGCAATAGTGCTTATCATGATGGTTTTTTGTGAACGTTGTGGTGGCGGGGAGTTAAAACTGTAACGCATCACCACCAACGCTTTCTTCTATATTCCGTCTCCTGCGCCTAGGCGCTGTTCTGAAGCCGCATTGGCAAGCGGTTGTCTGTAAATTGGCCTAAAATGTTTTATGTCTGAAGCAAATACAACCCTTCTTTTGTGAATGGGTTATTAATAGCCTGCTATTTATTTTTTTATACGTTAATAAGAAAAAATAAAATGCAGTGTTGCAATTTCTACATTTTTGATTTTAAATGTAGCAACTGATTCTTTAAGGGGGCAGTATGGAGTTCACCGCTTTATTGAGGGAACGTTTTTCGCGCTTGACCCCGTCACAGCAGATGATTGCACGCTACATCGAACGCAACAAAGATCGCGTCGCATTCATGACGGCCCGTCAGTTGGCCGCTGTGATGAACATCAGTGATGCCGCCATTGTGCGCTTTTCACGTGCAGTGGGGTATGAGGGCTATGCCCATATGAAAGAATCATTGGGGGATGCCTTGATTGAGCGCACTGGCGCCAGCGGCATCTTGCATCGCGAACCGGCGCTGCCCAGTGAAACAGAATTAAAAGAGAGCGTGTTTGCCAATGCCAGCCAGCTCTTGAAAGCCACGGCAGAACTGAATGAAGACCGTATTGTTTCAGCAGTTGCTGGGCGTATCGCCGCCGCAAGACGTATTTGGGTAAGTGGTAACGGAACCTCATTTTCCATGGTTTCCTACCTGGCGATGCAACTGAATCATTTTCTCGGCAACACCGAGGTGTTCAATATCGGTCACGGTGATGTGGCAGACCGCATATTGCAGGTGAATGAGCAGGATGTGTTTATTGGTATCGGGTGGGAGCGTTACATCCCCTATACCATTGATTTAATGAGCCTTGCCCGGCAGCGGGGAGCCTATGTCGTCGCGATGACAGATCGAGCCAGCTCTCCTTTAGCCAATGAAGCCGATGAAATGTTGTATATCGTACGCAGTTCATCCGCGGTGGCATGGTGGTCGAAAGTGAGTCCGATGATCGTCGCCGATTGGTTGATGGCGCAGGTAATCACTAAAGATGAGGAGAAGATCAAAGCGAATTTAAAACTTTCCGATGATGCCTGGCGTCTTCTGGGCCATTGGAAAAATGCCAACACCAGGGAATTATTTAACAATAATAAATAGATATAATTATAAAGCAGTAAAAATAATAAGCAGTAATACAGCGGTGGTTATTGCCACCGCTGTAACATTATAAAGAAATACCTTCGCGCCTTCGTTTCATTATTTTACTAATCAATGTGTTGCTGGAACACCATTTTTTGTTTAATCCTCGTTTTGATTAAACCGTGTCTTATGTTGCTGACATCAGAGAAAAGTAGTTTCTTACCGTTTGTTTCTCAAAGGAAAACATATGAACAAAGGAAACGAAAAGCAACAGGGTTTCATGCCGTCCAGCGTTGATGAAGGGGTTAATGCTGATCGTCGTCGCTTAATTAAACAAACATCGATTATTGGTGCAGGGGCTCTGCTCGGTGCCTTCTCACCTGCGGTTTTTGCCGCACCCAGCAAAGAAGTGATTGTGCGTGGGATTGGTGGCAGCTATCAGGAAGCGCTGGAAAATGCGGTCTATAAACCTTTTACGGAATTGACCGGCATTAAAGTGATCATTCAGCCTTCGACGGCCGCGAAAATCATGGCAATGATCAAAGCAGGTCGTGTGACGCTTGATGTGCTCGATATCGGCGATGTGACACAAACCAACCTCAATGCGGCCGGTGCGTTGATGCCAATCAACTACGCGGGCATGAAGTTTACCAACCCCGACGATATCTTCCCCGAAGTACGCCGCCCCAATATGGTCGGTAACCTGTTCTTCTCGACCGTGATGGTTTACAACACGGATGTCTTCCGTGATGGCAACCACCCGCGTACTTGGGCAGAATTTTGGGATGCGGAACGTTTCCCCGGTCCGCGCACCTTAACGGATCTGCGCACCAGTTCCACTGAGCTGGAATTTGCCCTGCTTGCCGATGGCGTAGACATGAAAGATATCTACCCGATCGATATCAAGCGGGCGTTTGCTTCTCTGAGCCGTATTAAACCCCATGTGGTAAAATGGTGGGATACGGGGGCGCTATCCGTGCAGTTGATGGAGCGCAAAGAGGCGGTGTTGGGCGCATTGTGGAACGGTCGCGCACAAGCGTTGATCGATCAAGGCGCGCCATTAGCCATTGAGTGGAACCAGATCAAACAGCAGTTGCAGTATTGGAGCGTGCTGAAAGGTTCGCCAAACCCGGAAAATGCGCAGTTGCTGATTGATTTTGCATTACAGCCCGAGGTTCAGGCGAAAATTACCCAGTTTATCGCCTATGGCCCTACCAATAAAAAAGCCTTCCAGTTTGTGCGCCCAGAGGATTTGGTGAAACTGCCTTCTAACCCTGAGTATTACTCGCGCTCCTTTGTGCAAAATGCGCAATGGTGGACGGATAACATTGAGGAAGTGGGTAAAATCTGGCAACCATGGATCTTGGGTCAGGGGTAATGAAAACGGATTCAACACACCACAGCTCCCGGCATCAGCCGGGAGCTGCACTCCGCCTTGAGGGGCTGACCCGGCGCTACGAACAAGCTGCCGTCGTCGATAATCTGGATTTGGCGATAGCGCCTGGCGAGTTTGTTACGCTGCTCGGCGCCAGCGGTTCAGGGAAAACCACCACCTTGATGATGGTGGCGGGCTTTACCGAACCCAGCCAAGGGCGTGTGCTGATTAACGATCAGGATATTACGCATCTTCCCCCGGCAAAACGCGATCTCGGCGTGGTGTTTCAGCACTACACGCTGTTTCCGCACCTCTCGGTGGCGGATAACCTGGCGTTTCCGCTAGAAATGCGCGGCGTGGTACGTCGTGATATCAAGCAGAAAGTGGCGGATGCGTTGGCATTGATCCAGCTTGATGATAAAGGGCATCGTTTGCCGCGAGAGCTGTCCGGTGGGCAGCAGCAGCGCGTTGCGTTGGCACGTGCGTTGATCTTTTCTCCGGCGGCACTGTTGATGGACGAGCCGCTGGGTGCTCTGGATAAAAAACTTCGTGAACACATGCAGTTGGAAATAAAACGGTTGCATGTGGCTTCGGGCTCAACGGTGGTGTTTGTCACCCATGACCAGGAAGAAGCCTTGACCTTGTCCGATCGTATTGCGGTGATGCAACAGGGGCGGATTGCCCAAATTGATACCCCGCACGATCTCTATACCAAACCAAAGAATCGCTGGGTGGCTGAATTTATTGGCCAATCCAATTTTATTGACGGCCAAGTGAGCGCCATTCAGCAACAAGGCTATGACGTGTGCCTGTCAAGCGGTGAAACGGTGTGCGGTAAGGGCGTAGCTCATCTTGGGGTAGGGCAGTCTGTCTTAGCGGTGCTGCGGCCAGAACATATTCACATTGGGCTGCCGGAGGATTCATCAGCGCATTTGCCGATTAGCGCTACCATTGCTGAAATGCTCTACTTGGGGCATACGCTTAAATTAACGCTGGTGCTGAGTGATGGTGCAACGTTATTAGCACAGTTGCAGAACTCTGCGCTGGAGGGGACCCTGCGGCCGGGTGCCAGCGTGCGTATCGGATGGGCAACAGAAAGTCTCTGGTTTATTCCCGCCGAGGCTCAGCGATGAGCGGGTGCAATGGCAGGCGTCTGAGTCGCTGGAAACCCTGGCTATTGCTGGCACCAACGCTGCTGGCTCTGACGATTTTTTTGCTGATCCCGCTGGCGAAAATGCTCGGTTATAGCCTGTTCGATCCGGGGCTTACCAGCAAACACTTTGCGCGCATTGTACAGGAACCGGTCTGGCTGCAAGTGCTGTGGATCACCCTGCGTACCTCGCTGCTGGTCACGCTGGTGACGCTGCTGCTGGGCTATCCGGCGGCTTGGGTGCTGTGCAAACTCCCTGCGCGCTTAGCCAGTATCGCGATTGTCATCATCATTATTCCCCATTTTACCAGCGTGTTGGTGCGCACTTATGCCTGGATGGTGCTGTTAGGCAGTGACGGGTTTGTCAATCAGGTGCTGCGCGCGCTGGGGCTTATCGATACGCCGCTCAAACTGATGTATACCCCGCTCGGCGTGCTAATCGGTATGACCTATATCTTGCTGCCTTATATGGTACTGGCGCTTTACAGCGTGATGCGTGGCATCGATCCGCAGCTGCTGCGGGTGGCATATAGCCTTGGCGCGTCACGCTTTCGGGCCTTTTGGCGCATTTTTTTACCGCTGTCACTGCCCGGCGTTGCCGCGGGTAGCCTGCTGGTGTTTATTTTGTCGATTGGCTTCTTTGTGACACCGGCGCTGATGGGCAGTCCGCGCGATACCATGATTGCCATGGTTATCGAAAATCAGTTGGAAGTCTATTTCAACTGGGGCTTCGCGTCGGCGCTATCTGCGTTGCTGCTGTTGTGCACCTTATTGCTGTTTTGGATCTATGTTCGGGTCGTGGGATTGGAACGACTGTTTGAGGCGAAAGGATGAACGGAAACCGCCCCGGCTGGCTGCCGCTGCTGATCACGCTGTTGACCCTCGCTTTTTTGTTGGTCCCGATTGCGATGATCTTTCCTCTGGCGTTCAGCACCAATAGCTATTTGTCGTTTCCACCGCAAGGGTTTTCCTTGAAGTGGATGCGCGCGATTTTACAGGATTCACAGTGGCTACAGGCTATCGGCCTGTCGTTTACCATTGCGTTAATGTCTACGCTGTTAGCCATGATTCTGGCGCTGTTTGCTGCTCTGGCGCTGGTGCGCTGTCGTTTTGTCGGCAAAACGCTGGTGTATGCGCTGATCGTGTTGCCGATGATTGTGCCCAACGTGATTGTGGCGTTGACGCTGTTCTTCTTCTTCTCCGAGTTGGCGCTGTTTAACAGCTTCACCCGTATTGTTATCGGGCATGCCCTGATTGCATTGCCGATTGCCACCATTATTTT
>DWLF01000033.1:0-10577 GCA_018249595.1 Chaetocneme critomedia critomedia
CTTAACAGACATATTACCGGACCGGAAGGCTGGCTCTGAATTTACACCACCTTGACGGACTCGACCCCTCTGCCCAGTAAAATGAGACACGAAAAAAACCGCAGCAGGCACCGCATTGCAGGCAACTGTTGAGATTGTCACCGTTATTCGATTTCGGGTTCGACGCGTCCATGGTTTACCTCTTCCACAACGTTATCACAGGGTGCCGGACTGTCGCTCACTATAGCGTCAACGCTTCAGCGGTGTGAAGGCGCAGCATTAACCTGAGCACTAATTGCGCCTTAGGTTGAAAATTGATGCAGATCAATTTTAGGTTTTTTAAGTATTTAGCGCATCTTGATGTGTTTTGAATTTCGCTTTTTCAGCGTGAAAGTTGTGATCTGGCTTAAAACAAGAATACCTACTTAGAGGTATTCTGCGCTCGACTTTAAACCATATAAAGGGAGTGTGTAATAATGAAAAAAACGTCTTTGGCTCTACTCGTCGCAACGTTGCTGCCTGTCTTCGCTCAGGCGCATCAGGCTGGTGATTTTATTGTGCGTGCAGGAACCGCTACCGTGCGTCCGAATGCGGGTGGGGACACTGTGCTTAACGTCAGCTCTTTTAAGGTCGACAACGATACGCAGTTGGGGCTGACGTTCAGCTACATGGTCACCGATAACATTGGCGTGGAATTGCTGGCTGCAACCCCGTTTACACACAATGTAGGGTTGCAAACTGTCGGTAACGTTGCACAGGTGAGTCATTTGCCCCCGTCTTTAATGGCGCAGTATTATTTCCGTGATGCGAAAGACAAACTGCGTCCTTATCTTGGTGTCGGGATCAACTACACGATGTTCTTTGATGAGAAATTCAACGATCACGGTAAAAGTATGGGGTTAAGCGATCTCAGTGCGAAAAACTCGTGGGGAGTCGCGGCACAGGCTGGGTTGGATTATAACCTGGATAAAAACTGGCTGATTAACGCTTCACTCTGGTGGATGGATATTGATACTGATGTGCGTTTTAATTCTCCTGTCGGTCCCCAATCGATCAGTACCCGTCTCGATCCATTTACCTTTATGTTTGGCGTCGGCTATCGCTTTTAATATAGTCACAACTTGAAATTAACAATTATATCTACGGCACTTTCGAGTGCCGTATTTATTTTCATATAAACTATCACGCGCTAAACTATATTTTTTCCGGGCACAAAAAAACGGCGGGTATTAATCCGCCGTTTTTCAACACAGGGTAAAACCAACCAATAAGGCTAACGTAATAAACGGTTAGCGATTAGAAGTTGTATTGAACACCAACACGGAAGCGAGTTTGACGTTCGTCAGTGGTTTTGCTGCCTTCGACGTTGCCCACTTCAGTATACGGGGTCCAGTTTTTGTCATATTTGTACGCCAGCTTGACGTTGTGAGTCATGTTGTCGTTTTCTTTGTCGGCGATATAGCCAGCAGAACCAGCTCTGGTGTTTTTGTTGTATTCGAATTCATACTCAACATTGAAGTTGGCAGGCAGTTTATAACCCAGGGTGCTGGTGATAGTATAACCGCTCATGTCAGTGTTAGCGCCGCCGATGTTACCGCTGTTACGCTGGTAGAACGGACGATAGCGCAGGCCTGCGTACAGAGAATCAGTGATGTTCGCGGTGCCCTTGACGTAAGGACGGTATTTGGCGCTAACAGAGTCAGATACGAAGTTCAGACCAGCTTCCAGACCAAAGGTTTTGTCAAACTTGTACAGATAGCTTGCAGTCACTTCGGTACCGTTGCTGACAGGCTCGCTGTACGGTCTGTTCGGCGTAGTGTCTTTACCGCTTTGTGCCCATTTACCTTCCATGGACAGACCAAAACCGTTGTCAAAACGGTTAGAAATCAACAAACGGTCTTGATGGTTTGCAGATTTGGTATCTTTCATTTCATGACGGTAGTCGATGGTAACAGCCATGGTGCTCATGCTGACTAACGAAGTTACCAACACCGCGAGTAATTTAGCTTTCATTATATTATCCCATGTCAAGAGAATTATTATTAAAGAGAAGACGCTACTTTTTTATAGCAAGTTCATTGTATGTATTCTTTCTTACAGTAATGTGAACAAGATCTTCAAAATCAGATATTAGTTCAGCTATTTCATTTTTGTGATTTCGTTCAATTAATCAAGCGATATTTTATGTATTTAAATTTGAAATATCGTTTTAAATTTTATATATTTCCGTTTTGAAGTTTATCTTTCAATTTGAAATTAATTTTTGCAAATTAAAGTAATTTGAAATGTATTTATTATTGCTTATTTAAATATATTAAAAATCGTTTTTATGTTTGGTGAATACCTTCAAAAAATAATCATAAACAGGGTATTGCCAGTGCGAAAAAATATTTTTTCCACTGCCCTATGCGGGAACAGATTCGATAAACGGTGGGGTTGGCAAGAAAACGTAGTGAAAAATGCTGTCCCCGTCAGAGAGAAACCCGACGGGGAAGGGAAAACAGCCTGGATTAGCCGCGCGTGGCGGCTTTCATGCGGCTGACAAAATCATGCAGTTTTGCCAGCATCACGTCTGGCTGATGCCGATGTTGTTCAATGATGCGCACGATGGCTGAGCCTGAAATTGCCCCCGCGGCGCCGGAAGCGATAGCCTCTTTAACCTGTGACGGTTCCGAAATACCGAAGCCTTGTAGCGCAGGCGCAGCGTGATATTCCGTCAGCGTGGCTATCAGGTGGTGCAACGGCAGTTCAGCGCGCTTCTCCGCGCCTGTCACGCCAGCTCGGGATAACAGATAGGTATAACCACGGCCATGAGAGGCAATCTCTCTGAGCAAGGCGTCATTCGCGTTAGGCGGGCAGATAAAGATGGGCGCAACGTTATGTCGCAACGCGGCGGCGCGGAAGGGGGCAGATTCTTCAATCGGCACGTCGGCGATCAACACGGAATCAACGCCCGCGTCGGCGCAGCGCTGGTAAAAGGCATCGATACCGTTGCTGAAGACCAGATTGGCGTACATCAACAGGCCAATCGGCATGGTAGGGTGTTTCTGGCGGATGGCTACCAGCATCTCAAAACAGTGGCTGGAGGTCACGCCCGCTTCAAAGGCACGCAGGGTTGCGGCCTGAATCGTGGGGCCGTCTGCCAGAGGATCGGAAAACGGGATGCCTAATTCTAATGCATCGGCACCAGCATCAATCAGTGTGTCGATAATCTGCAATGAGAGTGCCGGCGTCGGATCGCCTAAGGTAACGAAGGGAACAAAGGCACCTTCCTGCTTTTCTGCCAACTGTGCAAACCGTTGTTGATAACGCTCCATCAGATCTCCCCCCGACCTTTCAAAATATCGTGCACTGTAAATATGTCTTTATCGCCACGGCCAGAGAGGTTAACCACCAGCAACTGCTCTTTCTCAGGCTCCTGACGAATCATCTTCAAGGCATGTGCCAATGCGTGGGAAGATTCCAGTGCTGGAATGATTCCTTCATGGCGGGACAATTCCTGAAACGCGTCGAGTGCTTCATCATCGGTAATCGAGACGTAGTCGGCGCGCCCGATGCTATTCAGGTAGGCATGCTGCGGTCCCACTGACGGGAAATCCAGCCCGGCAGAAATGGAGTAGGACCCTTCGATTTGGCCGTCGGAGGTCTGCATCATGGGTGATTTCATCCCAAAGTAGATCCCGACACGGCCGTGTTTCAGCGGGGCACCATGTTGTCCGCTTTCAATACCCAGCCCCGCCGGTTCAACGCCAATCAAACGCACCGGGTTTTCTTCGATGAAATCGGCAAACATACCAATGGCGTTGGAGCCGCCGCCCACGCAAGCGATGACGGCATTAGGCAAACACCCTTCGTGCGCCAGAATCTGCGCTTTGGTTTCTTCGCCAATTATGCGTTGGAATTCACGCACAATGGTCGGGAACGGGTGCGGACCGGCTGCGGTACCTAATAGATAGTGAGCCTTGTCATAACTGCCGGACCAGTCCCGTAGCGCCTCGTTACAGGCATCTTTCAGGGTAGAAGATCCGCTGTGCACCGGGATCACCTCGGTCCCCATCAGACGCATACGGAACACGTTAGGTGACTGACGCTCAACGTCTTTGGCACCCATATAGATGCGACATTTCAGGCCGAGCAGGGCACATGCCAGCGCGGTTGCCACACCGTGCTGTCCAGCGCCGGTTTCAGCGATAATTTCGGTTTTCCCCATGCGCTTGGCTAGCAGCGCCTGACCCAACACCTGGTTGGTTTTGTGTGCGCCGCCGTGCAACAGATCTTCGCGCTTAAGGTACAGTGTGGCACGCGTGCCCTGGGTCAGGTTACGGCAACGGGTGAGCGCCGTGGGGCGACCGGCGTAGTTTTTCAACAAATCGGTAAAGGCAGCCTGAAATTCAGGATCTTTTTGTGCGTCTACAAAGGCCTGTTCCAATTGTTGTAACGCAGGGATCAGTATCTGCGGTACATACTGTCCGCCGAATTCACCAAAGTAAGGATTAAGTAACGTCATAATGTTCCTGTCTGTCCTGTCAGTGCTAATCAAAAAATTAAAGCGTGCCGCGCCGTGCTGGCCGGCGATTATTGCGGATAGAGTGGGGCAAAGGCGGCATGTATCTTCACCGCGTCTTTGATCCCAGGCTCGCTTTCGACACCAGAGTTAACGTCCAGCCCGGCACAGCCGAACTGCGCGGCTTTAGCGCTATTGAACACATTCACGCCCCCCGCCAGCAGCACGTTACTCAGATCGGCATCATGCAATAAATTCCAGTCAAAACGCTCACCGCTACCGCCTTGTCCGTTATCGAACAGGTAGCGATTCACACCGGCAAAATCGCGTTTGGGCAGCTTTTTCTCAACGCTGAGCGCCTTCCAGATCTGGCAGGCGGTGGGCAGCAACGCGCGCAGGTCATCAATGGCGGTCTGGTTTTCGTTGCCGTGCAATTGCACGGCGAACAACCCCAGTTGTCGGGCCGTTTGCGCAATCTCAGCGGCGGGCGCGTTACGAAACACGCCGACGTAGCGCAACGGTGCACCGGACATTACCGTCAGGGCGAATTCCGGTGTTACATAACGCGGTGAAGAGGGGACAAAGATCAAGCCACCGTACACTGCGCCGGCGTTATACGCCGCAGCAGCATCTATCGCACGCGTAAGTCCGCACACTTTATTTTCGCCCAGGATAAGACGGCGCACCGCCAATGACAGATTGGGCTCTGACATCAGCGAACTGCCTACCAGAAAGCCGTTCGCGTAGGCGCTGAGTTCGCGAATTTGTGCCGCGTTATGAATCCCTGACTCACTGATAACGGTAACATTTTTGGGTAAGCGCGGGGCCAGTGTGCGAGTGCGTTCGAGATCGATAGACAGATCGCGCAGATTGCGATTATTGATACCGACCACGCGGGCGTTGAGCGCGATAGCCCGTTCCAGTTCAGCCTCGTTACTCACTTCTGTCAACACGCCCATTTTCAGGCTGTGTGCAACCTGGGCCAGTTCCCGGTATTCATGATCGTCCAGTACTGAGAGCATCAACAGAATGGCGTCGGCCTGGTAATGGCGCGCCAGATAAATCTGGTATTCCGAGATGATAAAATCTTTGCACAGCACCGGTTGTCTGACGACAGCGCTGATGCGCGGTAAAAAATCAAAACTGCCCTGAAAATATTTCTCATCGGTCAGCACCGAGATGGCAGAAGCGTAATCGCTGTAGACGCGTGCAATGGCCATCGGATCAAAATCTTCGCGAATCAGCCCCTTGGAAGGCGATGCTTTTTTGCATTCCAGAATAAACGCGGGCTTTTTATGTTTGAGCGCCGCATAAAAATCGCGCTGGCTAGGAACAAGGTCCGCTTGAAAGCTGGATAACGGCTGTGCTTGCTGGCGCGCAACAATCCAACTCACTTTATCTTTTACGATTTTACCCAATACGGTCTTGTTCAGTTCTGATTCTTGCATAGCACCTTTACCCTCTGGCGGCGAGCGCTGTAACGCGCTGATAAGCCTGCCCGCTGTGAATAATATCCAATGCCTGCTGCGCGTTCTGGCGCAAATCTTCTTGTCCGAACAGACGCAACAGTAATGCAACGTTGGCGGCCACGGCATTTTCCTGCGCGCGTTCGCCTTTGCCTTGTAACAGGCGAGCCAGAATATCACGGTTTTCTTCGGGCAGCCCGCCCTGGAGTGCAGAAAGCGGGGCGCTCTCGAGACCAAAATCGCGGTGGGTCAGTTCGTAGATTTCCACCTTGCCATCGCGCAATTCTGCCACTTGAGTTGGGGCATGCAGCGCGACTTCATCCATACCGCCGCCGTGCACGACGGCTGCACGTTGGTAGCCGAGCACACGCAGCGTTTCAGCGATAGGCGTCACCAGATACGGACTGTAAACTCCAATCAGCGCCAGCGGCGGACGTGCCGGGTTAATCAGCGGTCCCAGCACGTTAAACAGCGTGCGGGTTTTCAGTAACTGACGTACTGGCATCGCGTGGCGAAATCCGGTGTGGTACTGCGGTGCAAACAAAAAACAAACGCCGAGATCGTCCAGCGCCTGACGTGATTGTTCGGGTGCCATATCCAATTTAATGCCGAAGGCAGACAGCAAATCGGAAGAGCCGGAACGGCTGGAGACGCTGCGGTTGCCGTGCTTGGCGACCTTCACGCCGCAACTGGCGGCAACGAACGCGCTAGCCGTTGAGATATTGATGCTATTAGTGCCATCTCCGCCGGTGCCGACGATATCGGCAAACAGGTAGTCAGGGAGTGGGAACGGTTGCGCGTCCGCCAGTAAGGCCGCCGCTGCGCCCGCGATCTCTTCCGGGTGTTCACCGCGCACTTTCATACTGATCAGTGCGGCTGCCAACTGCGCAGGTTCTAACTCGCCATGCACAATCGCGCTAAACAGCGCCTAGCTCTCAGCGCGGGAAATGGCCTGAGCACCAAACAGTTTCTCCAGAATGGCCTGTGTTTCCAGGGGGGCATCGAGCGGAGCGGCGGTCAGCGTGTTTTCAGAAGCGTACATACTATATCCTTAAATTCGGTAATGGTTTTCGTTGTGGGTCGCGATAAGGCCTATGCCAGCGCCCACGCCAGCGTCTGCTCCAGCAGACGGGCACCGTGAGTGGTCAGGATAGATTCAGGGTGAAACTGGAAGCCGCAGACGCGATCGGCGTCGTGACGCACTGCCATCACCATGCCATTAAAATGGGCATTGACCGTGAGTTCATCAGGCACCTGACTGCCTACCAGGGAGTGGTAACGCGCCACCGGCAAGGGGTTAGGCAATCCCTGAAACATCGCCTGGCCATCGTGTTCAATGGACGAGGCTTTGCCGTGCAGGATTTAACCGGCTTGGCCCACGTGGCCGCCATAGGCTTCAACAATCGCCTGATGCCCCAGACAGACGCCAATGATCGGCAAGCGCCCGCGCAGTTGGGTTAATAGTGCCGGCATGCAGCCGGCCTGTGCCGGAGTACCAGGACCGGGGGAAAGCATCAGAACCGGTTTTCCCAAGGTTTTCAGTCTGGCAATGATGGTGTCTACCGGCACCTGATTGCGGTAAATCACCACGTTATGGCCGCTGGCGCGCAGTTGGTCCACCAGGTTGTAGGTGAAAGAGTCAATGTTATCGAGCAACAGGATATCGGCCATCAGAAGATCTCCTTGGCATGGTGAGCCGTGGCAATGGCGCGAAGCACCGCGCGCGCTTTATTTCGGGTTTCATCTGCTTCCGCCTGCGGCTGTGAGTCGAGCACTACGCCCGCACCGGCCTGAACAGTAGCGATACCTTCTTCAACATAAGCAGAGCGGATGACGATGCAGGTGTCTAAATCGCCGTGCGCGGTGAAATACCCCACGGCGCCGCCGTAGCTGCCGCGTCGCGTTTTCTCACTGTCGGCAATCAACTGCATGGCGCGTACTTTCGGCGCGCCGCTCAGTGTGCCCATGTTCATGCAAGCCCGGTAGGCATGCAGTACATCCAAATCCTTACGCAACGTACCGACAACGCGGGATACCAGATGCATTACGAACGAGTAGCGATCCACTTTGGTCAGATCGGCCACATAGTGGCTACCGGCTTCACAAATACGCGCCAGATCGTTACGCGCCAGATCGACCAGCATCAGGTGCTCAGCCAGCTCTTTATGGTCAGTGCGCATTTCCAATTCGATGCGGCTGTCGAGATCGCGATCCAGTGAACCATCTGCCCGACGGCCGCGCGGACGGGTACCGGCAATGGGGTAGATTTCGATCTGTCGAGAATCCGCGTCGTATTTCAGCGAGCTTTCAGGAGAGGCGCCAAATAAGGTGAAGTCCTGATCCTGCATAAAGAACATATAGGGGCTGGGATTGTTCTCTTTTAGCGTCTGGTACGCGGCCAGCGGCGATGGGCACGGCAGGGAGAAACGGCGTGATGGCACCACCTGGAAGATTTCACCAATGCGAATCGCTTCCTGCATTTGACGTACTACGTCACCGTATTCTTCGTCGCTCTGGTTACAACTGAGCGTCATATCCGTCAGCGTCTGACGCGGCAGCGCGGGTGCCGGTTGCTGCAACTGGTCCCCTAACTGTGCCAGGCGATGTTGCAGGCGCTGACGTTCGGTGGCATCTGGTGTGAACAAGCTGGCCTGTAAATGCGTGACGCGCTGTTGGTGATCCAGAATCAACAAGGTCTCTGCCAGATAAAAGCAGTAATTCGGGCAGCGTTGTTGTTGGCTGAGTGGCGGCAATGCCTCAAACCCGGCAACCAAATCGTAAGCAAACAGGCCACCGAAGAACATAGCTTCCCGCTCACTCGCAGGGCTGGTTACCAGCGTTTGCAGCAAACGCAGTGCGTCAAAAACGGACAGCGAACGCAGACGGGCATCTTCATCTTGCAGGGTATCCACGGCGGGAAAGGTTAATTCACGACCGTTGGGACGCACGGCGACATCGATATCAGCCGGTAACAGTTGGTCAAGCAGTGGCAGCAGTGTCGCACCGTTAGTAGTCAATGCCTGAATGGAGACCTGCTGTCCCAGTGCGGTGATACGCAGTGCGCTATCAATGATCAACAGGCTTTTCAGATCCTGTTTACTGTCAATTTCAGCGGATTACAGCAGCAGCGTGGCTGGCCGGGCACCGCACAGTTGATGGAAAACCGCGCTCGGATTATCGCGATAAGCGGCTTCGATGCGCAGCAGTTCAAGCTGCGGCTTATCGGTGGATGAAGATATCGTTGCTGATGTTTGCATCGTCGCTACTCTGGTTGTCTGCTGCCCGTTTTAAGTCGGTTTCACGGCATCGCACAGCAGTAAGTCATAAAAAAACCCGCCAATTAAGCGGGTTTAGAGATTTTGCATGTTGTGATAACAGCTATGCGTTAATACTCCACCCGCCATAGGGGAGAGCGCCACCAACCACCGGTTTTGAAGCTGCCGCGCGGGCTGCTGTTTACCATTGCGAGAAAGTGCGTTGCCATTATCACGTTTCCACTTATTTACTGAACATGCATACTAGTTAACTAGTTCATGAGCGCATTGTCAACGGGTTAACACATTTTATTTTATCAATACCGTACCGCCGTCGTGTGGTTCCCCTCCGACGGTGTTTAATGGCATGATGTCCAGCGCCTCAGATCCCCTGAGCCGCATTAACAACCATAGGTGCCTGTGTGTCCGAACTTTCCGTTGCCCTGTCCGCTAGCCCTCTGTTTGATCTGCACAGCCACACCACCGCTTCGGATGGAGAACTGTCGCCCGGTGATCTGGTGCAACGCGCCGTCGAGATGCGCGTTGGTGTTCTGGCGATCACCGATCACGATACCGTGGCTGGCCTGGCGACTGCACAGCAGGCGATAGCCACAGGCAATCTGCCATTACGGCTGGTGTGTGGTGTTGAGATCTCCACCCTGTGGGAAAACCATGAGATTCATATTGTCGGTTTAGGCATTGATCCCGACCACGTCGCCCTCACACGGCTACTCGAACAACAGAAGGCGCGCCGCTGGCAGCGTGCGCAGGCCATCAGTGAACGGTTGGAGAAAGCACGTATTGCGGGCGCACTGGAAGGGGCACAGCGCCTTGCTGGAGAGGGCGAAATCACGCGTGGTCATTTTGCCCGTTTTCTGGTGGAGCAGGGCAAAGCCAACAATGTAGGGCAGGTGTTCAAATCCTATCTGGCAAAAGGGAAAACCGGATATGTCCCGCCGCAGTGGTGTACAATATCAGAAACCGTTGATGTTATTCATCATTCGGGCGGTGTCGCGGTACTGGCACATCCTAGGCGCTATGATTTGTCGCCCAAATGGCTCAAACGGGTGCTGGCCAGTTTTGTGGCCGCTACGGGGGATGCGATGGAGGTCGCCCAGTGCCAACAAGCGCCGGACGAACGTACTCAACTGGCGCGTTATGCGCAGGATTTTCAGCTCTATGCCTCACAGGGCTCTGATTTTCACCGTCCCTGTGCCTGGATAGAGTTGGGGCGCAAGCTGTGGTTGCCCGGCGGGGTGACGCCAGTGTGGCAACATCCCGTGCTGGCCGCTTTGCTGTTGAATGTCACAATGTTAGTTACCATACTCCTACGAAACGGCTCGACCGAATTTTATGAAATTTTATATGCTTATT
>DWLF01000034.1:0-10517 GCA_018249595.1 Chaetocneme critomedia critomedia
AACCACATCAATCTTTGCCATCAATAGACTCAAAAGACGAAAGAATACATCAACACTAAATCTGTGTCATGACCCGAGTGCAAGTATTATCTCGTTAAATGTAATTGCCTATATAGTCAAAATGTCACGGCGATTAAAATAATAAAATTAGGGGGATCATATGGTTGGTTTCAAAGTGCCAACGGGCGCCCGTGCCAGTTGGATTATGCTGTTCCTCACGTGGTTGCTATGGGTGATGAATGCCAATGACCGGGAAATTATGTTCCGTGTTCAACCATCCATCATTAATGAGTTTCATCTGACTGGGGTGGAGTGGGGTTATATCGTTAGCCTGTTTTTCCTGGCTTATGCCTTGGTGGCGCTACCTGCCGGTATTATTGCCGATAAGATTGGCCGTGGCTGGAAAAGGAAGAAGAGTCAGGTGTGGTATATGGTGTTTTTCACCACGTTTTCGATCCTGATTGGTATTAAAGCGACCTGTTTGAATTTATGGCAATTCATCCTGTGGCGCGTGTTAGGCATGGGGGCGGCCGGTGGGGCTGAAGTCACTAATATTGCGCAATGTTCTGAATATTGGCCCAAAGAGCACCGTGGTTTTGCCTTGGGTTTGCACCACACCGGGTATCCGGTAGGCGCATTGCTGGGCGGTTTGGCGGCAAGCTGGATTTTGGCGACCTTTGGTAGCGAGAATTGGCGTTTGGTGTTCCTGCTGACGCCGATCATTGGTTACGTGCTGGCGGTGATGTTATGGATGTTTGCCACGCCGAAAAGCTATCAGGAAGTGAATGACTATGCGCATACACATGGATTGACTGCGCCGTCTGACGAGCCGGAAGAGGTGCTGACGTTCAAAGAACAGTTGGCAGAAACCAAGCAGGTTCTGGCGAATCGCAATATTTTGCTGACGGTGATCGGTGCGGGCCTGATTAACTTTTCACAAACGGTAGGGCTGTGGTTCCTGGCTCCTTATGTGGTCTTTACCATGAATCAGCAGGATACCTTTGGTGCCATCATCGGCGTGGTGCCGTATATCACCGGCTGGTTTGGTCAACTGTTCTTCGGCTATATCTCCGATCATATTGGCCGTCGCAAGTCATTGATTTTCCTGTCAGCCTAGTATGCGGTGTGTGTGTTCTCGCTGATTTTCGTATCCGGTATCAGCATGCTTTGGGTCGTGTTGTTGATGTGGGGATTGGGATTGAATGCGGTATTCCCGGTGTACTACGCCATGATGGCGGACCATGCGCCGAAAGCATCCGGTTCTGCAATGGGCCTGTTGCTGATGCTGACATTTTTAGGCACGTTGCCCGCGTCGCCGCTGGCCGGGTGGATGATTGACCACTTTGGTGGTTGGGGCAACGCGCAAGGTTACTTGGCGGGCTTTATTGTTGGCTCGGTAGCGGCATTGTTGGCCGCCGTGTTGCAATATTTCACGCGGGACAGTGTAGGCGCAAAAGCCGTCCATTAAGATAACCAGGAGGCGTTGGCAACGCCTCCTTATCCTCTGTTTTCAGCGAGTAATGTTACTCTTGCGTCAAATAAAAATACTGAACACTACTATTGCGCCAACGCAGTACGCAGATCCCAAACGATTGAGAATTTTTTTATTGCCACTTGATCAACGGAAGCGGGATCAGCACAGTTTTTTCTCATGTCTTCCCCGATACTCAACAACTGCGCATAACTTATCTTATCGACGGACGTTTCCTTTGAAGAAAGAAATTCAGAAATAAAATTATTTCCACGTAACAGGTAAGCATTATCGTGTGTGAAGTTTCTTTTTCTATTGACAGGAAGTGCATCGCATATATATTTTATCTTTTCGGTAATAGCAACATCAAGCATTGGTTTTTTTTCCGCATTTGACGAATCTGTTTTTGTGCGCTGCTCTAATGCCGTGACGGCAAGTCCGAGAGTGCGCAGGCGTTTCCACTGATTTTTCATAACACCAGGTGTGTCACATAAAATATCGTCGACCAGCAGATCATATTTTAATGATATTTCTTTTGCTTTAGTTTTGATGTCATTGCTTGAATTTTCGGTAAAACTGATACACCGAGAGAGATTTTTTTTGTGCGCCGTATCCTTTGTATTTTGCGCGCTGAGAGCGGTATGCATTGTAGGTGGGGAATATATTTTTATTATCATTGATAATGTCCTTCGAGTCCGTCAAGGGGCGTGAAATTATCACCTCGCAGGTTTGCCAACAATCAAAAAACAGGCGTTATTACTATTCAGAGGACAAGTGACGGTCAGCATTGTCTAACCGTTCACCTGTTTTTTCTTTTTCTGGTTGCAATCATTCCGCCAGAAACCCTTCCAGCAAGGAGTTCAGAAACAGCTTACCGTGTTCGGTAACCTGCCAATGGGTCTCGGTTTCTGTCAGATAGCCTTGCGTCAACGCCCAGCCTATTTGCGGGCGCACAGCGCTTTCTGCCAAGCCGGTGTAGGCACTGAATTCGCTACGCGGCGCGGGTTCCAGCAGCCGAAAGCGGTTCATAAAGAATTCGAACGGCAGGTCTTCTGCTTGCACCTCATTGCGCTGGTCCAGGTAAGTGCCGCGCATATAACCGCGCGGATGGCGAGTTTTTACGGTTCTCAGGATAGGTCCATCATCACGTGTAATTTTGCCATATGCACCACACCCAATCCCCAGATAATCGCCAAAACGCCAATAGTTGAGGTTGTGTTGACACTGATAGCCCGGTTTGGCATAGGCGGACGTTTCATATTGCTGGTAGCCTGCGGCAGTGAGTAACGCATGGCCCTGCGCAAAGATATCCCACAGCGCATCGTCATCGGGCAGCACCGGTGGGCGCGAACCGAACAGGGTATTCGGCTCAATCGTCAATTGATACCACGACAGATGCGGCGGATTGAGCGCAATCGCCTGGCGCAAATCGTCCAGCGCTTCTTCCAGCGTCTGATCCGGCAAGCCGTGCATCAGGTCCAGATTGAAACTGCGCAGCCCAAGTCCAGCCGCCAGACGCGCGGCACGCTTAGCTTCTTCTGGGCCATGAATGCGTCCGAGACGCGTCAATTTTTCCGGGCTGAAACTTTGCACGCCAATGGAGATTCGATTAATGCCTGCGCGCTGGTAGCCGCTAAAGCGATCAGCCTCTACCGTGCCGGGGTTGGCTTCCATGGTGATTTCGGCATTCGCGCTAAGGGGCAAGAGGGCGCGCACGCCATCGAGCAGCGCCTGCATACCTTCTGCACTCAGAAGGCTTGGCGTGCCGCCGCCAATAAAGATTGAACTGAGAGCCCGGTTGCCGCTCAGTGGCAGATCCGCATCCAGATCGGCCAATAAGTGATCCACGTATTCCTGATGTAGCACCTCGCCTTTCAGGGCGTGGGAGTTAAAATCGCAGTACGGGCACTTTTGCATACACCACGGAATGTGAATGTAAAGGCTGAGCGGCGGCAGTTTATGCATGACGCAACGCATCCAGCAGCAAACGCAGTGCCTGACCACGGTGCGATAGCGCATTTTTCTCATCGCGCGTCATTTCTGCGGCGGTTTTGCCTGCGCTCGGCACGTAAAAGATAGGATCATAGCCGAAGCCGCCTTCGCCAACCGCTGCTCGCGTCAGCACGCCCTGCCAGCGGCCGTGGCAGACCAGCGGCGTCGGGTCATCGGCGTGGCGCAAGTAGACCAGCACGCAGTGGAAGCTGGCTCCGCGCTGTTCGTCAGGCACATCCTTGATGGCATCAAGCAGTTTGTCCAGATTGGCTTGATCGCTGGCATCCACCCCGGCGTAGCGCGCAGAGTAGATGCCCGGTGCGCCGCCCAACGCATCCACCGCCAGACCCGAGTCATCAGCCACTGCAGGTAATCCGGTGATGTGCGCCGCGTGGCGTGCTTTGAGCAGTGCATTCTCGATAAAGGTCAGTCCGGTTTCTTCGGCAGAATCAACGCCCAGTTCGGTTTGTGCGACGATATTCATGCCAAAATCTGCCAGCAGATCGGCGAGTTCGCGAACTTTTCCGGGGTTGCCGGTGGCTAAAACGACGTTTTGCCTCGTGGTATCCATGCGTGTGTCCTGCATTCTGTTAATGCCATCGTCGGGAATGGCGGGGCGTTATCTGTTGCGATGCGCAGTTCCCTGCGGTGGGTTACTGCGAGATCAATGCGGCGATTTCCGTAGGAATGTGCTGCGGATTAACAATTCTAATCTGTTTATGGCGGCCCAGCTCGCCTTTTTCAATGTTCACCGCGCCTTTTGCCACCCGGAACTGCTTGGCAAGGAATTTGACCAAATGCGCGTTGGCCTGGCCATCGACCGGCGGCGCGGTGATGGCGACTTTCAGCTCATCACCGTGCAGGCCGACTATCTGGTCACGGCTGGCCTTCGGCTGAATATAGAGCCGAATGACCAACCCGTCGGGCAGCAGTGCTATGGCACTCACAGCAGGAACCAAAATTCCGGGAACAAGTCCATGCCGAGGTAGTTCAAGAGATACAGGATCAAAATTACCGCCATGGCGGAGAAATCGATGCCGCCCATGGCTGGAATAATACGGCGAATCGGCGCCATAAACGGCTCGGTGAGTTGGAACAGCAGGTAGTCCACTGGGCTGCGTCCCTGGCTCACCCAACTCATCAGCGCTCGGATGATCACCACCCAGAACACCAGATAGCCTGCGGATTTTAACAGTGCCAACAACCCCACCAGCAAGTTCACCGGGCTTATCGCGAAAGCGCCTACCTGAATCAGCATCAGCAGCGGGTATTTCAACGTGGTAAGCAGAAACGCCAACAGCAGCGATGCGCTATCGATGGGGCCGAGTGCGGGCAGAATACGGCGCAGCGGCCTGACGATAGGCTGCGTGATTTTCACCACGGATTGCGACAGTGGGTTATAAAAGTCACTGCGTGACCATTGCATCCAAATGCGTAACAGCAGCACCATTACATACAGGTCGACCAGTGTCTTGACCAGAAACGTCAGGGTTAGCATAGAAACATCAATTCCTTATAAGCTATAGGGAGAATAACGGTGCGTTAAAACAGTTTTTCCATTTCCTGCGCGCGATGCACGGCAGCCTGCATGGCATCGGCGACGGTTTGTGTCAGTTGGTGTTCGTTAAACACGCGCAGCGCCTCTGCGGTGGTGCCGCCTTTGGACGTCACATTCTCACGCAGCGTTGCAAGCGGCGTATCGGGACTGGCTTCTACCAGTGCAGCTGCACCGAGTGCGGCCTGCTGCACCAACTGACGTGCACTGTCCGGTGTGAATCCCTGGCGAATGGCTTCTTGCTGCATCGCTTCCATAAACATGAAAAAGTAGGCCGGTGCACTGCCTGCGGCGGCGATAACGCCGTTGATGCCGCTCTCTTGCTCAACCCAGCATACTTTACCCACGCTCTGCATCAGTTCGGCGATAAAGGCCCGATCTTCCGCTGATACGTTAGCGGGGGCGTAAAGGCCGCTCATGCCTTTGCCCACCAACGACGGGGTGTTGGGCATAATGCGCACCAGCGTTAGCGGCTCCCCTAACAGTGCTTGAAAACGCGCTACGCTGACGCCAGCGGCAATAGACAGCACCAGCTTGCCCGGTACGTTCAGCAGGCCGCGTAACGGCTCGCATACGCTTGCCATCAACTGCGGTTTCACCGCCAGCACCACGACATCAGCGTCCTGCGCACCCGCGAGGTTATCGTCGCTGCTGATAACGCCATAGCGCTGTGCCAGCGCATCCCGTCGTGTGGCGCTTGGTGCGCAGACGCGGATATGATCGGCAGGATAACCGCCGTTAACCAGCCCTGCAATGATGGCCTGTGCCATGTTTCCGGCACCAATAAAGGTGAGCTTGCGGTGTTGCATCGTTATGTTCTCCCGTGTTCGTCAACCGGCCAGTAGCAGCGTTCAGCCCCGAAGGGGATTATCCATGGCGAGAATTATCCATGTATAGGCTTTCCATGCTGAGGCCTATACATGCTGAGGATAGTCACGCGCACCGAAAATGGCGGTGCCGATGCGTACCAGCGTACTGCCTGCCGCAATGGCGGTGCTCATATCATCCGTCATCCCCATGGAGAGGGTATCCACCTGAGGATAATGCAATTTTAACTGCGCAAACAGGTCATTCATCGATTGAAATACAGCCAATTGCCGTGCGTAGTCACTTTCCGGTGCTGGAATGGCCATCAGGCCCCGCAGCATCAGGTGTGGCAGTGCCGCGACGGTGGCGGCCAGGGCGGGAAGATCGGCCGGTGCGATCCCCGATTTGCTGGCTTCACCGCTGATATTCACTTGCAACAACACGTTCAACGGCGCTATTGCCGCCGGACGCTGTTCGCTCAGACGTTGGGCGATTTTAGGGCGATCGACGGTGTGACACCAGTCAAAATTTTCGGCAACCAGGCGGCTCTTGTTGGATTGCAGCGGCCCGATAAAGTGCCATTGTAATGCCACCTGAGGCATGGCCTCACGGAAATAAAGGACCTTGTCCACGCCTTCCTGTACATAGTTTTCCCCAAAGCCTCGCTGCCCACAGGCAATTGCTTCTTCGATCGCCGCCACAGGTTTGGTTTTACTGACGGCAAGCAGGGTCACCGCGTGCGGGTCGCGTCCACATGCCGTGGCGGCGGTAGCGATCTTCTCTCTGACGTTCTGTAGATTCTGCTCAATCGGGTTCATGGTCATGCTAAGGATGGGATCTATGGATATCAATGAGTGGATAACCTGTAGTGTAAAACAGAATGCCTCCGATCTGCACCTGTGTAGCGGATATCCGCCGATGTGGCGTATTGAGGGTGAGTTACAACCGCTACAGACCAACGCCTGTTGCAACGCTGTGCAGTTGGAGCGTTGGGCTGACAGTTGGCTGACGGCCTTTCAGCGCCAGCAATTACACCGCGAGGGGCAGGTCGATGGCGCGTTGACCACACCCGATGGCATTCGGCTGCGCGCACATCTGTTTCGTCAGCATGCCGGGCTTGCCGTTGCGCTACGTACCATTGTTACGACGGCGCACGCGTTGGAAACACTGCATGCGCCACCGATTCTGTCTTCATTAATCATGCGACCTGCTGGGTTGATTCTGGTGACAGGCGCAACGGGCAGTGGAAAATCCACCACATTGGTGGCGATGGTGAATGCGCTCCGGCAGCGGCAAGCTTGTCATGTGATTACGCTGGAAGATCCTATTGAATTTGTCTATGCCTCCGAGCCTTCGGCAGATCGCGGCATGATTCAACAGCGTGAAATCGGCGTGCACTGCCCGTCGTTCGCTCACGGCCTACGCGGTGCGCTGCGTGAAGACCCGGATGTCATCCTGCTGGGGGAATTACGCGACGGTGAAACCATTCGGTTGGCGTTAACGGCGGCAGAAACCGGGCATTTGGTGCTGGCGACGCTTCATACGCGCGGCGCCGCTCAGGCGGTAGAACGCCTGCTGGATGTGTTTCCCGCACAGGAGAAAGATTTCGTGCGCAGCCAACTGGCGTTGTGTCTGCAAGGCGTGGTGGCGCAGCAGCTGGTGCGACGACGCGGTGGCGGTCGCATCGCGCTGTATGAAGTGTTGCTGGCGAATACGGCGGTGGCCAACCTGATTCGTGAGGGCAAAAGCCATCAACTGCCGGGTCTGTTGCAGATGGGGGGGCAGCGCGGGATGCAAACTTTTGCGCACAGTTGGCAGCAGTGCTGGAAAGCCGGATTGCTACCACCGGATGCGGAACCGGCGTTCACGCCATAAGCAGCACGCTAAACAACGATGAAAAAAGCCCCGCGGCGGCCCGATACGCCACGGGGCTGCCAGAGTTACTTCAGCCCGGCTAATGCCTCTGTCAACGCCAGCATGGTAAGCGACTGACCATACGCGCGCTGTTTGATGGCAATATTGCGATAGTGATCGAGATCGTGCCCGACGGATATCCCTGCGGAGACATCCGCGACTTCCCCCTGTGGGCTGATACGGCTTAGCAGGGCATCGACGCCTTTCCAGGCCGCATCGTGATAGCGTTCGTCAAGCAGACCAAGGCGTATGCCTTTCAACAGCGCGTAGGTGAAACCGGCGGTGCCAGAGGCCTCCAGATAGCTGTCCGGCTGGTTAAGCAGGGTTCGCCACATACCGCTGGCATCCTGATAGCGCACGGCTGCATCCGCCTGACGGCGGAAGGTGTTGAAGATCATCTGGTAGCTGGCATCTTGCCTACCCAGCATCTCGAGGAAATCGACGGTGCTGATGGCTGCCCAACCGTTACCGCGCTCCCACAGTGCTTTGCCGTAGTTACCGTTACCGGTGAAGTTCCAGCCGTGCATCCACAGTCCGGTATCTCTGTCGATCAGGTACTTGATGTGCAACAGGAACTGATAGCTGACTTCATCCAGGTAGCTTGGGCGACTGAGATAGGCGCTGGCGCGCGCGTAGAACAAGCCGCTCATAAACAGCGTATCGACCCAGAGTTGCTCTTCATTAAGGTGATCGCTGGTGCAGTGGGTGAACCCATTCTCCTGGGGGCGTAGCAGTTCGTGTTTAATCCAGTGGGCGTATTCCTCGATTAGCGCCTGGTGCTCGCGAGTTTCCTGGGCGATCCCATGGTGGTGAGTGTCAGCATCGGTGCCATGCGGTTGATGTTTTTCTCCGGCAACCCTTCCGCCAAGCGGCGTTGATACCATGCCAGCACATAGTCCAGATAACGCTGTTCGCCCGTGACCTGATAAAGACGCCAGATACCGTAGATCCCCACGCCTTGCGACCAGTCCCAGTTTTCGATCGAGAGATCGGAGGCGATCACCTTCAGCTTCTTCAATGCGGCATCGTCCGTGCGAACGGTGATGATCTCATTGAACAATTGCTCAAGTTTTTGATAAATCGCGTCGTAGCGGCGTGTGTCTGCCGCGGTGTCCGTGTGCGCAGTGTCAAAGGCGTTCATAGTTTTCTCGCATGTTTACAAATAACGTAGTGACAGAATAAAACGGTTTACCCATTACTCATAGCGCCTACGCCACACGGATGCGTAGCGTAGGTGTCGGTATTACATGATTTTTTTAAGAATGCGCTGCCCCGATTTGGGGAACGACTGCGCCATTTCTTCCAGCGTCATTTGGCCATAATCGTATTTTTGCAGGTGTTCAAGGAACGAGGCCAACAGCTGTGGGTTCTCCATATAGGGAGACGGTGCGATATTGCCATACAGCGATTCCACCTGTTTCAGCCCCTGTACGGGCAACTGTGTAGTATTGAGCGTACCCGCATCCATTAACTGTTTGCTGGCAACCTGACTCAACGGTACGCCGCGTTGCAGCCCCATGGCGCTGACCCCTTCCGGCGCGTTCAGCAAGAAGTTGATCAATTGGGCAGATTCCTGCGAATAGCGGCTGTTTTTGCCGATAGAAAGCATCATCGCTGGTTTGTAGAACATGCCGCTGTCTTTGGCCCCTGGCAGCGTCGGATAGGGCCCCACTTCCAGCGTGGCCGGTGCTTTCAGGCTACCGGAGAAGGTGTTGTCGGTGCTCTAGGTGTGTACGCCGCCAATCTTGCCTTCCAGCCAGTTGGGAATTTCCTAGGCGTTGGTTTTGCCGTAGGCGGCGAAAAATTTCATGTTAGGGATGACGTGCCCATCCACCAGTTTTTTGTACATCCCGAAGTAGTCCAGCCACTCCTGCGGGGTAAAGGTGAAGGACTGGGTTTTATCATCGATCATGGTTTTGTTGTATTTCTGAATCATGTACGAGTTCAGAAACGTCATGATAGTGGTGTCGTGATTAGCCAGTACGAATGGGTAATGATCGTCGCCCAGTTTCTGTTTAAAAACCGGACCGGCCGCCAGCATGTCATCCCAGGTTTGCGGATAGCTCAATCCCGCTTTTTGCCACAACTCCGGATTGTAATACATGGAACGCCCCGTCATCGCGACAGGAATGGCGTTAAGCTTGTTGTCCACGCTGGTCATTTTGAGCGCTTGCGGGGAGAACTGTGTCAGGTCAATCCCTTTGGCATTGTTGAGGTTATAGAAACCGTTGCCGTCCTTGGAAAACAGCACCAGCCAGTTCCAGTTGGTTTGCATCACGTCCGGCTCGGTGTTGCCCGCCAACTGGGTGGTTAATTTGGAGAGGTAGCCATCCCACCCCGCGGGTTCTGCTTTCACCTTGATGTCCGGGTGCACTTTTTCAAACGCGGCAATGGCGGCGAGCGTGGCTTGGTGGCGCTGGTTGCCCCCCCACCAGGAAAAACGCAGTTCTTTGGTTTGCGCCTGCGCACCAGCGATTCCTGTTACGGCAAAACTCACAGCAAAACATAAGGGCAGTAATTTTATTTTCATAGCAACCTCATTATTCTTTGTAGGGTAAGGCTTTCGTCCAATGATTTCGCAGAGTGAGATTAAAACTCCACGACCGCCTTCAACAGATTTTGGTCATGACGCAGATTTAGTGGTAGTGATGGAGCGTCAGATACCAACCGATGATCTTATCGTGCATGGTCTCTGATTTTGAGAAGCAGATAGTCCTGCGGGCAAGCCGCTTAAGATGTGTTCTCAGGTTAAGATTATGTCGCTCTATCCGCTGGGTG
>DWLF01000035.1:0-10427 GCA_018249595.1 Chaetocneme critomedia critomedia
TTTTTGTACTACAACATCGTTAAAGGGATTCTTATCAAGGTCAATCAGATCACGTGTTATTGCAAAATTAAATATTGCGCGCATATGCGCTACTTTGTTATTCCAGGTGTGTGTAGATAAATGGCGTTCCTTGAGTATATTCCTACGCCATTTCAACACATCCCGATGTGTTATTTTAGTAGGTGAAATGGACTCTCCCATATATCAGCTAAATCCACCTACCACTTTCCGATAACTATTTTCAGTCGCCTCACGAAGGTTATGTGAGAAAAAATACTCATTAACGATTTCATCCCAGGTCATTGACTTATCAGACATATAAATTCCTTTCTTATAAATAAGCACAAAATTCGCCGTTGCTGTGTGCAGACTAAAAAATATAGTCTGCTAATCAGATTGCCATACATCATGGCAAGATCAATAATGTGCTATCGTCAGGCGCACGATTACCTCGATAAAGTGATGAAGCTTTCACCAGATAACCGTTAATGTTCTGATACGTCCCTGTTCCTGATGGATTACTGTATATTCTTGCCTGCATAAAACGCTGACCATCAACTATGCGATGCATACCCATACGCTCAAATGACGACTGTAGCGCATTACGTTTTATCTTATTTCCCGTAACTTTCTGAAATAGAAAAAATATTTCAGGCACGCATAAAAAAACGAACCCTGCAACAATATGAACCCGAGCCCCTTCCTCATTGACCGTTATTTCCCCCTTAATCAGCCCAGCGGATAGCCACTCAAAAAATACGGTACCCTTGTTATTATCATCACGAACACTATCGATATTCTCTGTCGGAGGAATAGCCGATGACGCTGGCTCCATCACTGAAGCAGTCTCATCCTCTTTTATTATTTTTGTTTCATCCGGGACAGAAGCAATATTATCCGGTTTCACTTCAATATCTGACTCAGGAGCCAGAGGCACAGCAGAAAAAAGGCTCAAAAGCGCCTGAGTATCATTCTGAACAAGCTCTGTTGCAGGTGATCCCGTCAGTTGTTTATCAGCGACAGGGTCTGAGTGAACGGACATAACTGAGTCCAGTACCGGAACGATGGAAGGCTGAAGAACCAACGCCGCTTGTGGTAATGCTTCAGGTTGTGGACACAATGCATCATCGCTAACAACGGTTGTCGGATTATTTTCAGGTAACGCTGATGTTAAAGCTGAGACCATTAACGGTTCAGGCAGCATAACCGATGGTTCAATTCCCTCTGGTACAGGTACCGGCAATACGGATGGTGGCATCATGCCATTTAATGAGGGCGCACCGCACTTTTCTGCGGCAGAAAGAAGCAATTCATCTATCAGTAAGATTGTTGCTGGCCGCCCCAATATACGCTGCACCAGGCAATCGAATGCATCAGGAATAGTCGACAGCCAGGCCAGTGCGGATGATGGCAATAACTCGCCGGCTAACAGCGCCACCCTTCCCTGAACATAGGATGGAGGCAATTTATCCACACGATGACGAAACCGAAACGGTTTCCCGGGAAGGGTAAACCCGGGTATCCAGCATTCCCCGCCATCCAGTTCCCCCTCCCACTCACAGAGCAATGGCAGGTGATAAAACAAGGCAGACCAGAACACCACCGCATTCCAGAGTAACCCCTGGGCCGCCTGCTCTTCTGGCGGTATCCCCGGTGGTAATGTTCTCCCTTTGGCCAGCCTGACTGAATAGGTCACAAACTTCATCGTCAAATCGCCAAAAGCGCCAGCGTAAGCCCAGTCACCATCTTTTGCAGCTGGTAAATTCTGTGCGCGATTGAGCAAGGAGAACAGCGGGGCCAGATAACACTGCCGATAAAATTCTGCCGGTAAAGCATGGTTATCACTGAGTTGCTGAAGAAGGCTCTGACGCAGTGCAGACGCTATCAATGCATCGATGGGCTCAGGGGCGTGATAGCCAGGGGGGCATGCTGATAAGGAAGAATGTCTCTCATTCCGGGGAGCGTTTTCTGCCCCTACAAGAAAATGCTTTATGCGATTGAACATGAACGCCTCCTGCCTGTAAGCGGCACAGTCTTGTGCGGCTTACTGACAGATGACAAGGGGAAACTCTTTTTGCGTTTTAGAAATTATTCAGTAAGCGTCTGTATTTCCCCAGCAGTAGCAGCGCTATCAATAAACGGTATGTTATCGAGCTCAACAGAAACACCACCGCCATCGGGTTTTACCTCTGCGAATTCATCATCAGGTTCACAAAGCAATTTCAGCAATTCATTTCGGACTAATAGCTTCCGAGCTCGCGTTGTCGCCACATACAGTAAATTGGTCTCATCCGTTCGGGCTGCATCCGATAACAGGGGATCGGTAATATCTGCAAAATCTTCGTTCAGGATCACCGTATCCCACTCTAGGCCTTTGCTGCGATGCGCCGTCGACACCACGGCATCCGCGTCTTTTTCGCTCGTCGTGGCCTGACGCCGCAAAATCTGTAATTTTTGTGGCAACGGGAAATATTTATCCAACAGGCTGATCGCCTGGTTCATTTCCACATCACTGGTTGCTTTGGCAATAGATTTAAACTCTTCAAAATCCCGGTATTCACGACTAAGACGAGATGTACGCATCCGCTCAGGCATATCCACGGAAAACCAATACAAATCTTCCAGCTCTTCTGTTTTATACCCCTCAATGCCCCCCACCCAATACACCCACCTCTCACGCATGCTTTCCTGGAGCGCAGTGCCGATCACGCCGGCAACGGTACGGCTAAGCACCGTATAGCGCGAAATACCAGCCGGAAGCCGATCAACCACTTCATCATCACCGCCATTGCCAATCACGGGGTGAGTTTCTTCCTGACGCTTCAGCAATACATTGGCCATCGCTGCAACAGCTGGACCAAACCGAAAGCTTTGTGTTAACCACAAACAATCTGCCCCCTCTGTAGTCCCTCCGGTTTTTAGTACCACCGCCAATGAGGATCTCCGGCCAGTTTTTGCCGTGCATAGATAACAGGTGGCATATCACCCAGTGAGCTATGTGGGCGTTCTTCATTGTATTCTGTGCGCCAGTCCTCTGTGAGTTCGCGCACTTCCGACAAGGTTCTGAACAGATACATATCCAGTATTTCTGTTCGTAGCGTTTTGTTAAATCGCTCGATAAATCCGTTCTGCATCGGCCTTCCGGGCTGAATAAAATTGAGTATCACACCGTGGCGTTCGGCCCATTCGGCTAAGGCCGCGGCGGTGAACTCTGGCCCATTGTCACTTCGTATAAAAGCCGGATAGCCTCGTTCTGCGCTTAATCGTTCCAGAATGCGAACAACACGATGAGCCGGTATATTTAAATCAACGTCGATGGCCAGCGCTTCCCGATTAAAGTCATCGACGACGTTAAATAGCCTGAATCGCCGCCCGTCAATCAAGACATCACTCATAAAATCAACTGACCAGCAGTGGTTCATTTTATGCGGTATAACCAACTGCTGTGGATGCCTGTTAGGTAAACGTTTTTTCCCTTTGCGCCTAAAGTTGAGTTTTAACAATCGATAGATCCGGTAAACCCGCTTTGCATTCCACCGTGACCCTGTCTGGCGTAACTTATTGAACATAAGTCCAAAACCATAGGCCGGATACTGATGTGCCAGTTTTTGTAGCGCCTCGACTACAGGCAGATCCCGTGCCGTTTTCGGGCAATAATGCAACAGACTTCGACTGATACCGAGAATCCGGCACCCGCGTCGTTCGCTGGTCTGATGTTCCTTCATGACGTAATGCACCAGCTCACGCTTCTCAGGCACCGTTAAAGTTTTTTTGAAACGACATCCTTAAGAATTTCATGATCTACGCTCAGGGATGCGTACATTTGCTTTAATCGGCGATTCTCCTCTTCCAACTCTTTCATCCGTTTGATATCAGAGGACTCCATACCGCCATATTTGGATTTCCAGTTGTAATAGCTGGCTTCCGATACACCGTTTTCCCGGCACACATCCTTCACATGCCGACCCCCTTCAACTTCTTTCAGAACCCGCAGGATCTGAGTTTCAGTGAAACGCGCTTTCTTCATGATGAGCCTCCGCTGGTTGTATTTTAACCAGAGAACTCTATTAAACGGTAAGATTAAATTCAGGGGGGACTACACCTCCAGTGCTGGCGCATCCAATGCATTGTCCGCGCCACGAAAACGGTAAATCTGCTGATGACGATCCCCCACCAGGATAACATTACAGTTTTGACTAAGAACCAGTGAGCTGGTGACAGGATTGGCATCCTGCGCCTCATCAAACAGAATGGTGTCCCAGCGTTTTGACAAATCGGGTTCTGAAAGCTGGAACAATTTCAGATAGGTATCATGTGTGACAGGGAACGTCGAATCGAGACGACTCATTTCACTCCACAGATACTGAGCTGCGCTCAGTATCTTGTCAGCATCTACACCGTCGCGATCATTTTCATCAGGAAGATGCTCACCGTTGATTAAACATGAAGCACTACAGAGAAAGTGGTTCACCGTCGCTAGCGCTGTTCTGGCCAACGCCCAATGGCGGGTATTAAGCTTGCGGGCTATATCGGTAATACGCAAATTGGCCGTTAATCGCGGTTGTAAGTGTTTGCCAAAATTCACCCATGCCAGCTGATGCGAAGTCTTGCACTCCACGTTGAACGGAAACTTGCGTTCCGCTTCATCACGCACAGCACGATTATACGCAAGGTAGAGCATTCTCCTGTCAGGATTAGCCTGAGCATACCGAACCAGCGTTGACGTTTTTCCCGTGCCAGCGAAGGCCCTTACGACCAGACGTCGTCCTTTCCAATTGATAACGGCGGATTGCTCTGAGGTATCCGAGTAAGCCATGCCAGTGCTCCATAGTGGAAAATCATGCAGGCACAGTGCAAGAAAGCATTGACCATCGCCACTGAAAACCAGTTATTGATGCTAGAAATTATGATAAACATTGGATCGTACTTAAACGACCACTTGTCTGTTCTGAACTTGACCTATCTTGAGTTCTGCTTAGTGCCCAGGCTGTGTGAAAACGGTTTTGGTCGCTAACATTACCAAAAACAGGGTTGAAAACCGTGCTCATACGTAAAATCCGGCTCTACTAACACCAGCCGATCAATCTCAGATTTTACATATACGCACGTACTTCAGTTATTGGTCAGGGTTTTCACACAGCCGGTGCCAAATGCAGACATTTATAAACCGCCAAATAAATTGCGATCTACATCTATATTGATTCTAATCAGGAGGTTGGTAATATCAATTTTGGTCATGCATCTTAATGGTATCTTGACCCCCATCCTCCATGAGGGAACCCAACAGGTATGTAGGGCTGGCCTCAAAAAAAAGAGACCTTCATGCATATATCAAAGCTCAGCCTGCGCAACTACAGAAATTTCGTCAATACAAATCTGCTGTTTAATAAAGGCACCAACACGATTATTGGTGAAAACGGCTCCGGAAAAACAAATCTCTTCAGAGCAATCAGACTCTTGCTTGATGACAATATGATTCGTTCGGCTTACCGGTTGGATAAAGCTGACTTCCATCGCGGTTTGGGGCGATGGCAGGGACACTGGATCATCATCAGCCTAGAGTTCGAAGAGATTTCTGCAGATGAAGCAGTCCAGGCTTTATTTCTACACGGTACGGGGCTTGCTGAGAAAGAAAATGTTGGCAAGGCCACCTATAACCTTATTTTTCGCCCGAAGAAGGAAATCAGGCTACGCCTTTCTCAATTGGATGAAGGGGATCATGCTGGTCTAGACGCCATTCTCGGCCCGGTAACTATTGACGACTATGAAACAATTTTTACGGGGCGCAGCGAAGTAGACTTCAATGATGAAACTTTCTACAGGCAGGTGGTCGGTGACTTCGCTAACGTGAGATTCAGCAAGGAAACAGAGTTTAGGTGCATAGGCGCTAAAATCCCAAGTGTGCTTTCTGTTTCCAAAGAAATTTCGTTTACCTTCGTCCAGGCGTTACGAGACGTTGTAGCCGAGTTTCACAACAACAGAACCAACCCTCTGTTGACCCTGCTGAAAAGCAAGAGCGGTAATATTGATCCCGTGTTGTTTACCGCTATCACCGACCGGGTACAAAAACTCAACGATTCAATTGAGGCACTCCCTGATGTGCAGAATGTTCGTACCGACATCAGCGGCACCATCAAGGATGCTGCGGGCGAGGCGTATTCTCCCTACTCTCTGTCGATTAAATCTGATCTTCCCGAAGAGGCTGATAAGTTATTTCAGTCTCTCAAGCTGTTCGTCGGCGAGTCAGGCGAAGATCATGAAGGTCCTATTCAGGATTTAAGCTTGGGCGGCGCTAATCTGATTTTCCTTACCCTCAAGTTGCTGGAGTTCAAGTACCGGAAAGCTAGGCAGTCCATCGCCAACTTTCTGTTGATCGAGGAACTGGAGGCGCACATCCACACACATATCCAAAAAACGCTATTCGACAGGCTCAATTACGACGACACGCAGATCATTTTTTCGACACATTCGACCCACATTTCTGAAATTAGCAATGTTCAGAACGTAAACATTCTCGGAAGGGACGGGGGACGGTGCGAAGCCTATCAGCCCGCCTCTGGGCTGCAGCCCGAGGAGATTGGCAACATTCAGCGTTACCTTGATGCAGTGCGTAGTAACCTACTGTTTGCCAAGAGCGTCATATTGGTGGAAGGCGATGCAGAAGAAATTCTGATCCCCATTTTGGTCAAGAAAGTGTTAGGTATCAGCTTGGATGAGCTTGGCATCAGTCTCATCAACATCCGCAGCACTGGTTTCCAGAATGTGGCCATCCTGTTTCATGATGACCGTATTCGTAAACGGTGCAGTATCGTCACCGATCTGGACAAATCTATTATCGACACTGAAGCGGTAGCCGGTGAGAGCGCGGCGATAGTGAAGCGCAAGGCAAAGTATCAGGCATCCGAGAAAAAAGGTCTGGCACGAAAAGGGCAACTGGAAGCTTTTTGCCATGGTAATGACTGGGTGGCGCCGTTCTTCGCTTCTCACACATTTGAAGTTGATTTTGTAACCGCAGGGAACGCTAATAAAGTCATCGCGGTACTTCCCAATGTCTACACCGACGAGCCAACTATCGCAAAGGCTAAGGCAAGTCTTAAATCCGGGGATATCACCCGATACGGTCAACGTGTTCTGACTATGGCAGAAAATCAGGGGAAAGGCTGGTTTGCCATTTTGCTCGGAAAAAAAGTTGATCCACATACTGCTATTCCTCGATACATACTAGATGCTATTGCATTTGCGCATCCGGTAGTAAAGAAAGAAGTATGGTTCAATATCCTTAACTATCGAATCAGCTTCATAGAAGAGGACGATCTATTTTTAGACCCAGAAGCCTTGTTTGCCTTCAGAACCAAGTTACAACTGTTTAAAAATGGCGTCATCGATTTCGTCGGCATTAAAAATGAGATGTTCGCGTGTTTTCCTGATGATCGTATCAACGATGTACTTGAGGTCTTCTAGCCATGTTCACATGGGATAACAGGGATCTGAATCCTGAGCAAGAAGCTGCCATACGCGAGCCTGGTAGTGTGTTTCTCATTGCATGCCCTGGCAGCGGAAAAACACGCACGCTCACCTACAAAATTGCCCATGAACTGTCGCAGTTGGAGTCGAACAAGCAGTTCATTGTTGCGATCACTTATACTCATCGTGCCGCAGACGAGATCCATGAACGTATCGAAAGCCTCGGCGTCGATACATCCAGACTTTGGATAGGAACTATCCATTCATTTTGTCTCGAATGGATATTGAAGCCTTATGGCATCTACCACGAAGCGCTAGATCGCGGTTTTCGGGTCATTGACCTGCATGAGCGCGAAAAGGTGTTGGAGAACCTATGCCAACCCTATCAGAGGCCTAAAATCACCTTCTGGGACTGCGAGTATTACTTTACCGATGAGGGCTACGTAATTTCGTGCCCGCAAGGCTGGAAACACGCCGGGCTAGCTGAAATCCTAGAGAAATACTTCGACTATCTTCGGGAAACCCGACAGATAGACTTTGAACTGATTCTTTACTATGCCTATCAGCTGATCGCTGCGCAGCCTCAGATCAGCACCGTTCTCGGGCAGCTATTTTCCTTCATACTGGTCGATGAATATCAGGATACGAAGCGTATTCAGTACTCCATCATTGCGTCTATTCTGAAAGCGGGACAAGGTACGAAAGCCTTCATTGTTGGCGACCCAAATCAAGCTATCTATGAATCACTCGGCGGGTATCCAATCGCCTTCGAGGAGTTCCAGTCGATGGCTGACATTAAGCTGGAGAAGCTTGAACTCTCCTATAACTATCGTTCTTCGGAACGAATCATCAACTACTTCGTAAACTACAAGGTATACGACACGCGTATCAAGTCCGCATCCAACGATAAGGCATACCCTAGCCTGATTTCGTTCAATGACTCGGTAACCAAAGATGGCCTAGAAGATGAGTTGATCCGGCTCATCCGCTTCAATATCGAGACAATTGGCATTCCCCCCCATGAGATTTGTATCCTAGCACCTCAGTGGATGCACCTGGCGAGCATGACGCGCCGTTTGGTCACGAGCATGCCTGAGTATGCGTTTGACGGCCCAGGCATGGTGCCGTTCGCGCGAGATCTGGATAACTTCTGGTACAAGCTATCAAGGATAGCACTTACACAGGCGTCTCCGGGAATGTACGTGCGAAGACTGCGTTGGGCTGGCGAAATTCTCAGTGATCTTGGGGGAATAGGTGTGAATGTATCGACGCTCACGAGGCAGCGTTTATTGAGAGAGTGTAACACCATCACCATTGATGAGACTGATGGACTGGTTTATCTCAGGCTCTTCTTCGATACGCTATTTTCGAATCTCGCTTTCGACATTCAGGCATTTACGCAACTTCGCGATCATTATAAGGCATTCTTCGAAAGCTCGCAGGCAAGGATCGATAGACTGAGGAAGGAAGGCACAGAAATGATCGCAGACATTGCCACCTTCAGGGAGGTTTTCCAGAGTCGAACCGGCATCACGATATCAACGATCCACGGCATCAAAGGGGCTGAATTCGATGTTGTTATTGCCTATGCACTCTTGGAGGACATGCTGCCAAATAGAAATGATCAGAACGGGCAAGATAGCGCGATGAAACTGCTGTATGTCATCGGTTCTCGTGCACGGAAAAACCTGCATCTTATCTCTGAGCGTGGGCGCATCGACAAATTCACTCGAGCAGAATACCAAGCGACTAAAAAGCTCAATGCATGCCGCTTTGGATATGACCAAATACCATAATAGATATTAACTGACGCAGCGGCATTGGAATGAAGTGATTTATACCCTATCGATGAACATATCACTATGTAAGTAGGTCATTATCAATAAAATCGATGACAGGGTCATTTACTTCTTACCGTTATCCTCCGCCATCTTTAGATAGACGGGATCAGAACCACGAGGTAATTGCTTACTGACGTCTCGGTAATGGGCTACTCGCAGACGAAAATATTCCCTCAAATGTTCGGGTTGCTCGCGTTCTACTTGCTCGGCGATGACCGGAAGGTTAAGGCGTTCTTTGTATGCAACCGCTGACGCAGCCAAATCGATATTGACTTGTTCCAACACATCTTGCGGTAAGTCCCCTAAATTATGAGTCACGGCCAGCCCTTGATATAAACAACTATATATCTGTAACTATACTGTATTTCTCGTTGATGAGCGCAGGCCATAGCAAAAAGCACCCCCAAAGGAGTGCTCTCTGTTTTAAGCTGCCAATTTGTGAACCGGAACCACCGGCTGACTGACAGTGGTCAACAACGATTCAACATGCTCTACTTCTTCCCTGATCCACTCGATGGCATCATCCACGACCGCACAGTAATCCGACGCGTTAGGATGTTCCACCTCGTTAACCTCCGCATCCCCCGTAAAGCTGGCCATCACTGCACCATTACGGTAATGCACATCAGCTCGAAATATCACCGGTACGTAAATCCCCGCAGCCACCGCATCAACATACTCAGTCAAAAACGCATCCTCAAACTCCATGATGTCTATCTCATCAATGGGTTGTGGTGACATGTACAGTCGGATCTCACCGGCGCTGCTACGCCAGTGGCGTATCTGTCGCGCTTCAAAGGTGCAGGCGCTGACAAACTTCGTCAGCGTGTCTAGGCACTGATAAGAAACATCCCGCAACGACCGCTCCAGGTGGTCCATAAAACGAAACCAGTAGCGCTCACTTTGCCGGAACTGCGCTAACGTCACATACGCCTCAGGTGCGCTTTCGCGCTGCCCGGAGGCCTCGCGAAACACCGCTTCATCAAGTTCATAGAGTGGCATGATCTCAGCGCGCAGCAGCTGGTCGGTAGGTAGAGTCTTAGGGCGTGGTGTAAATTCGGAAGGATGGTGAGAGCCATCGGCTTATCCGGTAAGGTAATGGTTAATCAGACAATTATCTTA
>DWLF01000036.1:0-10420 GCA_018249595.1 Chaetocneme critomedia critomedia
CAAACCACATCAATCTTTGCCATCAATAGACTCAAAAGACGAAAGAATACATCAACACTAAATCTGTGTCATGACCCCATTTTATAGGCTTTGTCTTTTGGCTTGGCAGTTTCGACTTGGCGGGCGTTGAGCTTCATTTTGGGGGCACATTTGCAATCGAAGTGGAGATGCCCCCAATTATGCCCCCTGTGGGGTCTGGATTGCAACGGATGTGCTCGGACTGTTACGGACAAAAAAAAAAGCCTTTCGGCTTTCTTTTTAGTAACTTATGGACTGTTACGGACGTTCTCGAACAAGTAAATGGTGCCGAAGGCCGGACTCGAACCGGCACGTCTTTCAACGGTTGATTTTGAATCAACTGCGTCTACCGATTTCGCCACTTCGGCACTGAAGTAGTATGCAGAAAACGAGGTGCATTATACCGTTTGAGATTGATGACACAACACTATTCCGCACTCTAGCGCGTTGAATGCTGAAAAAAACAGCGCCAGCACACTTTTTTGCGCATTTTCCCGGCACGCAGTAGCGTGCAGGATGCACTCAGCGCCGTTTTAGCAGCAGCAGCAGACTGATCATCATAAACAGCAGGCTAGGCACCAATGCCACCAGCACCGGCGGCAAGCCATACACCAGGCTGAGCTGACCAAATACCTTGTCTAGCACGTAAAACAGGAAGCCAAAGCTGATACCGGTGACGATACGCACGCCCGCAGGCACATTGCGCAGTGGCCCAAAGATAAAAGAGAGCGCCATCAGCATCATTACCGCTACCGAAAGTGGGGCAAACGTCTTGTTCCACATATTCAGCTTGTAGCGGCCCGCCTCCTGCCCACTTTGCTTCAGGTAGTTGACGTAGTCGTACAGACCGCGGATCGAGAGCGCATCTGGGTCCAGCGCCACTACGCCAAGTTTGTCCGGCGTCAATGTGGTTTTCCACTCTCCGCTGATGGTCTGGCTGCCCGAAATCTGTTTGCCATCGCGCAGGTCTGATTCATCTACCTGAGACAGCCGCCACAGCTTGGCGTCATCATCAAATTCCGCAGATGCCGCGTAGCGTACGGAGAGCAATTTCTGCTCCGGGTCGAACTGGTAGATATTCACCCCCGCCAGCTCTTTATCCCCCACCACGCGTTCAATATAAATAAAGTCGTTGCCATCTTTCGCCCACAGCCCGTTCTGGGTCGAAAGCATCGAGCCGCCGTACATCATCTGTGAACAGTAGTTGCGCGCCATCTGTTCACCGGCAGGTGAAATCCATTCGCCAATCGCCATGGTAAGCAACACCAGAGGAATAGCGGTTTTCATCACTGCACCCGCAATCTGTAAGCGGGTAAAGCCAGAGGCCTGCATCACCACCAGTTCACTGCGTGTCGCCAGCGTCCCCAACCCCAGCAGCGCACCGAGCAGCGCCGCCATTGGGAAAAAGATTTCAATATCCTTTGGCACGCTCAGCAAGGTATAGAGACCCGCGCCCAGCGCGGTATAGTCGCCGCGCCCAACTTTGCGCAACTGATCGACAAACTTGATGATGCCAGAGAGAGAAACCAGCATGAACAGCGTCATCATGATGGTGTTAAAGATAGTTTTGCCAATATAGCGATCCAGTACGCCAAACATCAGGCTGCTCCTTGTACTTTCATCCGCGCGCGCAGCCGGCGCAGAGGTACGCTGTCCCAGACATTGAGCAGCAGCGCAATGCCGATATAGGCCAGATTGGTCAGCCAGATCCACACCACGGGATCGATTCTTCCCTTACTGCCATTGGAACGCAGCGAGCTTTGCAACAGGAAGAAAATCAGATAAAGCAACATGGCGGGTAGCATGCTCAGTACGCGCCCTTGGCGTGGGTTTACCGCACTGAGCGGCACCACGATAATCGCCATGATCAGCACTGAAAGCACCAGCGTTATGCGCCAATGGAACTCGGCCCGCGCGGCATTATCATCCGACTGCCACAGTTGGTGCATCGTCATCTGTTCTACGCCAGTGTTCTGGATAGACACGTTCTGATGCCCGATAATTACCTGATAGTTGGTGAAATCCGTGATGCGGAAATCCCTCAACATCGCTGTACCTTCGTAGCGAGAGCCTTTATTGAGCGTCACCACCTGTGTGCCATTTTGGTCAACGTCCACACGCCCACGATCGGCAATGACCACCGAAGGGCGCGCGTTGCCGCTCGGGCGCAGCTGCGCCAGAAACACATGCTCAAACTCTTGCCCTTTGACATCGCCGACAAACAGCACGGCATTGCCGCCCTGCGCCGATTGAAACTGCCCTTCCACCAGCGCCGCGACGCTCGGGTTAGCCTTGGCTTCTGCCATCACGATGTCCTGATGACGAGAAGACCACGGGCTGACCCACAGCGCATTGATCATCGCCATCACACCGGTTATCACCGCCAGAATAAAGGCAGCCTTGAGCAGCACCGTTTTGCCCAATCCACAGGCATACATGACGGTGATTTCGCTCTCGGTATACATGCGGCTGAACGTCATCAGCAGCCCTAAAAACAGGCTCAAGGGCAGAATGAGCTGCGCCATTTCAGGCACACCCAGCCCCAGCAGGGAGAGCACTAAATTTGTCGGGATTTCCCCATCAACCGCCGCACCCAGTATTCGCACCAGTTTCTGACAAAAGAAGATCAGTAACAGAATAAACAGGATGGCCAGTTGGCTCTTAAAGGTTTCCCGTACCAGATATCGAATGATGATCACGCTTAATTAAACCTGTGAAAACTTGTCTTTTTGCAGGAAAGTCGATAATTTCATCGCTAACTCACCATTTATATGCATTTGTGGCAACCTTTGTCGCTATGATGCATTACAGCATACTGCGCACCCGGCGTTGTATCGGAACCTGCTTATCATCACCAAAACAGATTCGCCGCGCCGTTAAGATTAACACAGGTTAGATAAGTGTAACGGCGGGAAAGTATTACGGAGTGTCACATTCTAGCCGTTGGCCCCGTCTTTGTCTTTAAGATTCAGGAGAGTACATGGAGTTCAGTGTAAAAAGCGGTAGCCCGGAAAAACAACGCAGTGCCTGCATTGTCGTCGGCGTGTTTGAGCCTCGCCGCCTGTCCCCTATTGCCGAACAATTGGACAAAATCAGCGACGGTTATATCAGCGCACTCCTGCGCCGCGGCGAGTTAGAAGGCAAAGTGGGGCAATCCCTGCTGTTGCACTACGTGCCAAACATTCTGTCAGAACGTATTCTGCTGATTGGCTGCGGGAAAGAGCGTGAACTGGATGAGCGTCAATATAAGCAAATCATTCAGAAAACCATCAATGCATTGAATGATACCGGTTCAATGGAAGCCGTTTGCTTCCTCACCGAACTGCATGTCAAAGGACGCAACACCTACTGGAAAGTGCGTCAGGCGGTAGAGACAGCAAAAGAGACGCTCTACACCTTCGATCAGTTGAAAAGCAATAAGGTCGAACTGCGCCGTCCGCTGCGCAAACTGGTGTTCAATGTACCCACGCGCCGTGAACTCACCAGCGGCGAGCGCGCCATCCAGCACGGACTAGCCATTGCAGCAGGCATCAAAGCCGCGAAAGATCTCGGCAACATGCCGCCGAATATCTGCAATGCGGGTTATCTGGCCTCGCAGGCACGTCAACTGGCGGATACCTACAGCCCGAACATCGTGACGCGCGTGATTGGCGAACAGCAGATGAAAGAGCTGGGCATGAACGCCTATCTGGCCGTTGGACAAGGCTCGCAAAATGAATCACTGATGTCGGTGATTGAGTACAAAGGCGACCCGAATCCAGAAAATCGTCCTATCGTACTGGTTGGCAAAGGCCTGACCTTTGACTCCGGCGGTATTTCGATCAAGCCTGCTGACAGCATGGATGAAATGAAATACGACATGTGCGGTGCCGCGACGGTATACGGCGTAATGCGCATGGCCGCCGAGCTGGCGCTGCCGCTGAATATTGTCGGGGTGTTGGCCGGCTGTGAAAACATGGTTGATGGCCGCGCCTATCGTCCGGGTGATGTGTTAACCACCATGTCGGGTCAAACGGTTGAAGTGCTGAATACCGATGCCGAAGGCCGTTTGGTGCTGTGCGATGCGCTGACCTATGTGGAACGCTACGAGCCGGAGCTGGTCATTGATATCGCGACCCTGACCGGTGCCTGTGTGATTGCGCTCGGACATCACCTCACCGGGTTGATGTCAAACCATAACCCGCTGGCGCACGAGTTGCTCGGCGCATCAGAGCAAGCGGGCGACCGCGCCTGGCGCTTGCCGTTGGGCGATGAGTTTCAAGAGCAGTTGAAGTCGAACTTCGCTGATATGGCGAACATCGGCGGTCGTCCGGGCGGTGCCATTACTGCCGCCTGCTTCCTGTCGCGCTTTACCCGCAAATATAACTGGGCGCACCTGGATATCGCGGGTACGGCCTGGCGTTCCGGTAAGGCCAAAGGGGCAACGGGCCGTCCGGTGGCCATGCTGTCGCAGTTCCTGCTTAATCGCGCCGGGTTAAATGACGTAGAATAAACTATGCCTGCTAACGCGCCCATGGCCGTGAGCATTGATAGTCATCACCGTGGGCCGGGGTTATCCCGGCCCTTATCGTCAGGCTTTTCGGCCCTAATCAATAGTGTAAACAATGAAAAAAGCAACGTTCTACCTTTTCGAACACAGTGACGATGTCGATGGTCTTAGCGCCTGTGAGGCGCTGGCCTGCGAGCTGGCGGCGGAACGTTGGCGCAGTGGGCAGCGTGTGCTTATTGCCTGTGAAGACGAGCAGCAAGCGTTGCGGCTGGACGATGCGCTGTGGCAGCGCGACGCCAGCGCCTTTGTGCCGCATAACCTCGCCGGTGAAGGCCCGCGACAAGGTGCACCCGTCGAGCTGGCCTGGCCGCAACGCCGGGGCAGCACCTCACGCGATGTGCTGATCAGCCTGCTGCCGCAGTTCGCAGATTTTGCCACCGCTTTCCATGAAGTGATAGACTTTGTCCCTCATGAAGAATCCCTGAAACCGTTGGCGCGCGATCGCTACAAAGCGTATCGCAGCGTCGGCTTTCAATTGACTACGGCGACGCCGCCAACGCACTGAATAGTAGACATAATGGATACCAAATATAACCCGAAAGATATCGAACAGCCGCTCTATGAGCGCTGGGAACAGCAAGGCTACTTTAAGCCAAATGGTGACACGAGCCAGGAAAGCTTCAGCATCATGATCCCGCCGCCGAACGTCACCGGCAGCTTGCATATGGG
Source organism: Chaetocneme critomedia critomedia (assembly GCA_018249595.1). NCBI lineage: Eukaryota > Metazoa > Arthropoda > Insecta > Lepidoptera > Hesperiidae > Chaetocneme > Chaetocneme critomedia. The sequence goes on from DWLF01000036.1 coordinate 5,237, forward strand.
CCATGCGTTCCAGCAAACCATTATGGATACCCTGATTCGCTATCAGCGTATGCAAGGGAAAAACACGCTGTGGCAGGCGGGTACTGACCACGCGGGCATCGCCACCCAGATGGTGGTTGAGCGTAAAATCGCCGCCGAAGAGGGCAAAACGCGCCACGATTATGGCCGCGACGCCTTTATCGAAAAAATCTGGCAGTGGAAAGCTGAATCCGGCGGCACCATTACCCGCCAAATGCGCCGTCTGGGCAACTCGGTAGACTGGGAGCGCGAGCGCTTCACCATGGATGAAGGCCTGTCCAACGCGGTGAAAGAGGTGTTCGTTCGCCTGTATAAAGAAGACCTGATCTACCGTGGCAAGCGCCTGGTGAACTGGGACCCGAAACTGCGCACCGCCATCTCCGATCTGGAAGTGGAAAACCGCGAGAGCAAAGGCTCGATGTGGCACCTGCGCTATCCGCTGGCCGATGGCGCAAAAACCGCTGATGGCAAAGACTATCTGGTGGTCGCCACCACGCGTCCGGAAACCGTGTTGGGGGATACCGGTGTTGCGGTCAACCCGGAAGATCCGCGCTACAAAGATCTGATCGGCAAGTTCCTGATCCTGCCGCTGGTGGATCGTCGTATTCCGATCGTCGCCGATGAACACGCTGACATGGAAAAGGGCACTGGCTGCGTGAAGATCACCCCGGCGCACGATTTTAACGACTACGAAGTCGGTAAACGTCACCAGTTGCCCATGATCAATATCCTGACGTTCGATGGCGATATCCGTCAGGAAGCTGAAGTGTTTGATACCAATGGCGAAGCCAGCACGGTATACAGCAACGACATTCCTGATTTCCTGCGCGGCGTCGAGCGTTTTGCCGCACGTAAAGCGGTAGTTGCCAAGCTCGATGAGCTAGGCTTGCTCGATGAGATCAAACCGCACGATCTGACCGTGCCCTACGGCGATCGCGGTGGTGTGGTCATCGAACCGATGCTGACCGACCAGTGGTACGTGCGCGCTGGAGTACTGGCGAAACCGGCGGTGGAAGCGGTGGAAGATGGCCGTATCCAGTTTGTGCCGAAGCAGTACGAGAACATGTATTTTAGCTGGATGCGTGACATCCAGGACTGGTGTATCTCGCGCCAATTATGGTGGGGCCACCGTATTCCGGCATGGTATGACAACAGCGGCAAGGTGTACGTCGGCCGTGATGAAGCGGAAGTGCGCCGCGACTATCAGCTCGCCGACACGGTTGAACTGCGCCAGGACGAAGACGTACTGGACACCTGGTTCTCTTCCGGGCTGTGGACCTTCTCCACCCTCGGCTGGCCGGAGCAGACGCCGGAGTTGAAAGCGTTCCATCCGAGCAGCGTGATGGTGAGCGGCTTCGACATCATCTTCTTCTGGATTGCGCGCATGATCATGCTGACCATGCACTTCGTGAAAGATGACGAAGGCAAACCGCAGGTGCCGTTCCACACCGTCTACATGACCGGGCTTATCCGCGATGATGAAGGACAGAAGATGTCCAAGTCCAAAGGGAACGTGATCGACCCACTGGACATGGTGGACGGTATCTCGTTGCCTGAGCTGCTGGAGAAACGCACCGGAAACATGATGCAACCGCAGTTGGCGGAGAAAATCCGTAAACGCACCGAGAAGCAATTCCCGAACGGTATTGAACCGCACGGTACCGATGCCCTGCGCTTCACGCTGGCGGCATTGGCGTCGACCGGTCGTGATATCAACTGGGACATGAAGCGTCTGGAAGGATACCGCAACTTCTGTAACAAGCTGTGGAACGCCAGCCGTTTTGTACTGATGAACACTGAAGGGCAAGATTGTGGCTTTAACGGCGGTGAGAAAGTGCTGTCACTGGCCGATCGTTGGATTCTGGCCGAATTCAACCGCACGGTGAAAGCCTTCCGCGACGCGCTAGACGGTTACCGCTTCGATATTGCCGCCGGTATCCTGTATGAGTTCACCTGGAACCAGTTCTGCGACTGGTATCTGGAGCTGGCTAAACCGGTGATGAACGGCGACAGCGCGGCGGAACTGCGCGGCACACGCCACACGCTGGTTACCGTGTTGGAAGCGCTGCTGCGTCTGGCGCACCCGATCATTCCGTTTATTACGGAAACCATCTGGCAGCAGGTAAAAGTGCTGAAGGGCGTTACTGGCGATACCATCATGCTGCAACCGTTCCCGAGCTACGATGCTGCCGCAGAAGATGCGCAGGCGCTGGCCGATCTGGAATGGATCAAGCAAGCGATCACCGCCGTGCGTAATATTCGCGCCGAGATGAACATCGCGCCGGGCAAACCGCTCGATGTGCTGTTGCGTGATGCCACGCCGGAAACGCAACGTCGTGTGGAAGCAAACCGCAGCTTTATCCAAACCCTGGCGCGTCTGGCAAGCGTGCAACTGCTGCCTGCCGGTGAAAAAGGCCCGGTGGCAGTCACGTCCCTGCTGGACGGCGCGGAGTTGCTGATCCCGATGCTTGATCTGGTCGACAAAGACGTAGAACTGGAGCGTTTGGCCAAGGAGGTTGCCAAGGTTGAAGCGGAAATCAACCGCATCGACAGCAAGCTCTCCAATGAAGGCTTTGTTGCGCGCGCACCGGAGGCGGTGATTGCCAAAGAGCGTGAAAAACGTGACGGCTATGCGGTAGCGAAAGCCAAACTGTTGGAACAGCAGGCCACCATTGCCGCGCTGTAATTCATAAGTATCTTGTGCAAATAAGAAACCCGGACCGCCAAGTCCGGGTTTTTTTATGAGGCGAACTACTTTTCTTGTGCCTTGATGGCATCAAGGCGCTGTTGCATGTCGGGATGTGTACTGAGCCAATCCGGCATCATGCGCCCGATGTGATGCTCTTTTTCTGACGCCGCCATCAATTGTTGATAGATATCCTGCATCGCCTGAAGCGAACGTCCCTGCCGCTGCATTTCCGCTATCGCCCACGCATCGGCTTCACGCTCCATGTCACGGGAGAATTGCAGTTCATTCACGAAGGCTGCGGACTGTAACAGCGTATCCCCCACACCGCTGACATCACCGGTGATCCACATAAACGTCAATGAAACCAATGAGTAACGCACCAGCATGCGCATTGGATGGCGATATGCATGGTGCCCCATTTCATGCAGCATCACAGCAACCAGCCCATCATCGTGGCGCGACAGCGTAACCAACTCATCGCTGACGATCAGCGTGCCATCTCTCAGCATAAACGCATTTGGGCCCATGCCCGGCGCACTCATCAGGCGCAGACGCAACGGGGTGCGCGCCTGACGCATTTCCGGCGGCTGCGCTTGTTCAAACAGGCGCTGCAACGATTGCTGGCGCGCTTCAGGAAGGGTTGACGGCGCGAGCTCGGTGCGCTCCAGCACAGCAAGCGTATGCGCCCCAAGCTGCTGCTCCACGGCGGTGGGGATATGCAACGCAACAGTGGTGCTCAGCCAGGGCAGCACCACATACACATAGCTCAGCGCCACCAGCACCGTCGTCAGTAGAGCAAACAGCGCGCCCCGTTTGTACTTCTCCAGCCGATACACCAGGCCGGGAGACTGATGCTGCGCAACCCAGGCGCGAAATACGGCATCATCAGCAGGACGAAAGCGCCCGCCATCAGGGAAGGTCAACGTCAAGGGTATCGACCCTAACGCTTGCGAGACCTCAACCTGCACCAGCATAAACCCCTGTGAAGCCACGTCGTGGCGCGCCAGTACCAATGAGGCATCCAGCTCGCCAAGCGTCACGCGTGCCGCCTCCTGTGCGGCACGCCCCGGATACTGATAGTATCCCTCGATAATCATCAGGTCGCCTTAGATGCCCACGTTAAGATCCAGCGCGCTAATCGCCTCTTCCGCCACCGCCGAACGCGCGGTATCACCGTGCGCCTGCACGTTCAGCAGAGAAAGGTCACTGCTCACTTGCGTGGCATTCGCCATAAAGCGCGCGTAGCGCACCTGTGCTACCGGTGCGGCCAGCCCCAAAGAAAATAGCGTAATCAAGGTGTTAGTGAATAGCAGCATCAGGTAAGCGCCCAATTTCACGTTGGAGTGCACCTGCACATTGTCACTGAGCGTGGTATTGCCAAAGATATAGTTGCGTTCCGCCACCACGATATAGCACTTGGCAACCAGACCGCCAATAATCAGCGACACATACGCCGCGATCAGCTTGAAAATACCACCATAGGGTGACGTGTAATCCGCACGATGCGTGGTATGCCCACCGGTTTGTGCATATTCCATGACGGAAAGCAGTACCTCTCCTGAAAACCACAGCGTCCATATCAGGAAGGGAAGAAAAGCCAACAGGCTGAAAAAGGCAATTTTAATAAATGCCGCTTTGCTGATTGCTGCATTAAAGGCTGCGGTGCCAAACCGCAGGTTATTCACATACAGATCGGCAATCATATACTTCATCACACCGCCCAGCGCAATCAACGCGGGGATGTAAAGCAGTGCAGTAACAATTAGCGGTATCGGATTGCTGATAAAGGAAGAAAAACTGCCGACCGTGGTCAATAACAGCAGCAGCACCGCGACCATTAATAGCGGAACCGCAAAAAACGTCCAATAGCCACGTTTTACGCTGCCCAAATAGTTAAAACGCACGCCACGATAACTGGTCATAATGGCGTTATAGCGCCAATTACGAATAATCAGCATCGGCAGCAGCGCGGTAAACACCAGCAATACCGCCAACCCGACCAAAGGAGTGAACAGCAGCAAAAGATACAGCAGTACCAGCGCACCAATCACGATGATGCGCCCTTTCAGGATCTGGATGGGCTCGGCGTGATAATCAAAACGATCGCCATTAATCTCAGTATTGCCATAAAAATAACGACGGGTGCGCACCGTTGCCCAAGCAGAATAAATACCCTGGGTGATCGTGGTTAATAACGCATTGACCAGCCAGATTAAAAAATACTCTCCCGATTTTCCATGAAAAACCACGGCATGTTTGCCGTTCCCTTGCGAGATATTATCACTTATAACACTTTCATCCTAAAAGAAGTATCCCCGTCATACTTCACGTTACAGGTGTGTTGGCTGCGTTCGCTCACCCGAATCACTGACTTGTGTAAGCGCATCGGGATTCACTCACTTGCCGCCTTCCTGCAACGCGAATTATTTGGGGTATAGAAAAATCGGTCATGACGCAGATTTAGTGGTAGTGATGGA
>DWLF01000037.1:0-10333 GCA_018249595.1 Chaetocneme critomedia critomedia
GGAGCCTTTGGCCGTGTTGACGGAGGCGCAGTTTATTGCCGAGAGCGAACGTGCTTGGCAAAAACAGCGCGCGCTGGAGGCGCAGGATACGCTGTCGTTCGAGGACTATTTGGCAGAGACTCAGGCTTGAGCGGACAGTAGATAAAGAAAAGTCCACGGTATAAGCCGTGGCCGAAAAACATCTCTGAGAAATAGGGATGATGATAATAAATGCGCGTCTTTCATAGAATCAGACTCGTTGGGAACCAAAAAGTTTCTTGGAAAGATGAAAAAAGTCATTTTTTTATGAGGAGGTGGCAACATGCCGTTATTAGATAGCTTCACCGTAGACCATACCCGCATGGCAGCACCGGCGGTTCGAGTGGCTAAAACCATGACAACCCCTCATGGCGACACCATTACCGTGTTCGATCTGCGTTTCTGTCGCCCGAACAAAGAGGTGATGCCGGAGCGTGGTATTCATACGTTGGAGCACCTGTTTGCCGGTTTCATGCGTAATCATCTCAACGGTGATGGCGTCGAAATCATCGATATTTCTCCGATGGGCTGCCGTACAGGATTCTACATGAGCCTGATTGGCACACCGGCAGAGCAACGCGTGGCTAATGCCTGGAGCGCGGCGATGGAGGATGTGCTCAAAGTGACCGATCAGCGCAACATCCCTGAACTGAACGAGTTTCAGTGCGGCACCTATGAGATGCACTCTCTGGAAGAAGCTCAGGACATTGCACACCATATTCTGGCGCATCCGATTGGCGTCAATCAGAACGACGATCTGGCGTTGCCAAAAGATAAACTGGCCGAGCTGCATATCTAGAAAAAATAAAAAAGGCACCTTTCATCAGGTGCCTTTTTTTTGCATGCCGTTACGGATGACGCGTGTTACTGAGCAACGATTACTGTGCAACAAAGTGCTGGATAACCCGACTGCCGAAGTAGGCCAGCGTCAGTAACAGTGTGCCCACCATGCTGAACCATACCACGCGGCGCCCACGCCACCCTTCATGGTAATGTCCCCACAGCAGCAGAATATAGTTGAACCAAGCAAACAGGGAGAACAGCGCCTTGTGCAGATTCTCTTTGTTATCGATAATGTTATCCATGTAAAACAAGCCGCTACATAACGTCATCGTCAGTAGGATCACGCCAATTTGCGTGACATGAAACATCTTGCGCTCAATGCTCAACAGTGGCGGCATTTCAGAAACGATGCTCAGCTTTTTATTTTTGAGCAGGTAATCGATCAGTGCTAATTGCAGCGCATACAGTGCGGCAATAATCAGGGTGGCATAAGAGAACAATGCCAGCCCGATATGGAACAGCAACCCCGGTGTTTTTTCCAGATGCGTGATAAATTCACCGGGCATAAAGCTGGCAAAAGCCAGATTAATAAGCGCAAACGCGTAAACGATAGGCAACAAAAACCAGCCACGATTGCGCGACGCAACAACCGTCATCACGGTACATATCATCAGGCTGATGGTAGAGCCGATATTTAACAGGCTAAGATTTTGCCCGGTTTGCACATCAAAAATGCGGTGATAGAGCGTAATGGCGTGGCAGATCAGGGCCACTGTCGCAGAGATCATCGCCAACCGACGGTAGGCACTCTGTTTGCGCAATAGGCCAGGAATAATCAGTCCCAGACTGATTGAATAGGCGACTAACGCTGTAATGGCAAAGAGTGGCATAGTGATCAACACATTGAGCGGCTGTTGAAGTGATAGGGAATGCCAGTATAGCGGTTGTCTCGTCACGCACCAACCGGTTATCGTCGTGCTTCACAGCAATCGTTTCGTCTTTCATGGTATAATCAGCCATATTTGTCCAAAGTGTCGCGTATGCGGCCCGCCTTTCGTTGAGCACAAGATAATGTTTGATAACTTAACTGACAGACTCTCGCGCACATTGCGCAACATCAGTGGCCGCGGACGGTTGACTGAAGACAACATCAAAGACACCCTGCGCGAAGTGCGTATGGCCTTACTTGAAGCCGATGTGGCGCTCCCCGTGGTGCGTGATTTTATCAACCGGGTCAAGGAGAGTGCTGTCGGGCATGAGGTCAATAAAAGCCTGTCGCCGGGTCAGGAATTCATCAAGATCGTCAAAAACGAACTTGTTGCCGCGATGGGCGAAACCAACGAAGCCCTGAATCTAGCGGCACAACCGCCCGCCGTGGTGCTGATGGCGGGTTTACAAGGTGCGGGTAAAACCACCAGCGTGGGTAAGCTGGGCAAGTTCCTGCGTGAAAAGCACAAGAAGAAAGTGCTGGTGGTTTCCGCAGACGTATACCGCCCTGCGGCGATCAAACAGTTGGAAACGCTGGCACAAACGGTTGAGGTGGATTTCTTCCCCTCCGACGCGCACGAAAAACCGCTTGATATCGTCAACCGCGCACTGCAACACGCCAAGCTGAAGTTTTACGATGTGCTGCTGGTGGATACGGCCGGTCGTCTGCACGTAGACGAAGCGATGATGGACGAAATCAAGCAGGTGCATGCGGCGATCAAGCCTGTTGAAACGCTGTTTGTGGTTGATGCCATGACCGGTCAGGATGCAGCTAATACCGCAAAAGCCTTTAATGAGGCACTGCCGCTCACCGGTGTGATTTTGACTAAAATTGATGGTGATGCGCGCGGTGGTGCGGCGCTGTCAATTCGTCATATTACGGGCAAACCGATTAAATTCCTCGGCGTCGGCGAAAAGACTGAAGCGCTGGAGCCATTCCATCCGGAACGCATTGCGTCGCGTATTCTCGGTATGGGCGATGTGCTTTCCCTGATCGAAGATATTGAAAGCAAAGTTGATCGTTCTCAGGCGGAAAAACTGGCGAAAAAGCTGAAAAAGGGTGACGGTTTTGATTTAACCGACTTCCTCGATCAACTGAAGCAGATGCGCAACATGGGTGGCATGGCCAGCATGATGAGCAAGTTGCCGGGCGTGGGACAATTGCCGGACAACGTAAAATCCCAAATGGATGACAAAGTGCTGGTGCGTATGGAAGCCATCATTAACTCGATGACGCAACAGGAGCGCGCCAAACCGGAAATCATCAAAGGGTCACGTAAACGTCGTATCGCCACCGGGTCAGGCATGCAGGTGCAAGACGTCAATCGCTTGTTAAAACAGTTTGACGACATGCAACGCATGATGAAAAAGATGAAAAATGGCGGTATGGCAAAAATGATGCGAAGCATGAAAGGCATGATGCCACCGGGTTTTCCGGGGCGTTAACAGCGATTTTTTTGCTCTTGGCGGCGCAAGTTGACGCTTTAGATTGCTTTTTGCGCCAAAATGAGTAAAATTTTCGGGCTTTTTATATGACACCTGGGCCCCGTTCCTCGATGGGGCCCGGCTGTTTTATTAACTAAAGAGGATGTTATGGTAACAATTCGTTTGGCACGTGGCGGCGCGAAAAAACGCCCGTTCTATCAAGTCGTCGTGACTGACAGCCGCAATGCACGCGACGGTCGTTTCATCGAGCGCGTCGGTTTCTTCAATCCGATCGCAGCCGGTAAAGCCGAAGCTCTGCGTCTGGATCTGGACCGTATTGCACATTGGGTTGGCCAAGGTGCAACTATCTCTGATCGCGTTTCTGCGCTGATCAAAGATGCTAAAAAAGCTGCGTAATCTGCTGCGGTGGTGACAATGAGCAAGCAACTTAACCCGTCATCCCCTGTTAATCCCATCGTGATGGGGAAAATGGGGGCAACGTATGGTATTCGGGGTTGGCTCAGAGTGTTTTCCTCCACCGAAGAAACCGAAAGCATTTTTGATTATCAGCCTTGGTATATCCAGTCTCAGGGATCCTGGCAAATTGTCGAGATCGAAAGCTGGAAACACCACAATCAGGACCTGATCATCAAAGTAAAAGGTGTTGATGATCGCGATGCGGCAAATTTATTAACGAACGCTGAGATCGTTGTAGATTCTGCCCAGCTTCCTGATTTGGAGGAAGGTGATTATTACTGGAAGGATCTTTTTGGCTGCGAAGTCATCACATCCGCGGGATATCAGCTGGGAAAAGTCATTGATATGATGGAAACCGGTTCTAACGATGTGTTGGTAGTCAAAGCTAACCTGAAAGATGCCTTCGGCGCGAAGGAACGGTTGATTCCGTTTCTGACCGGACAGGTTATCAAGCACGTAGACCTTTCTACGAAAACGATTGAAGTAGATTGGGACCCGAGTTTTTGAGCTCTGAATCAAACGAACGAACTGAGTGGAACGAGAAAATGTGGATTGGGGTGATTAGCCTGTTTCCCGAGATGTTTCGCGCAGTGGTTGATTATGGAGTCACTGGTCGGGCAGTAAAAAATGGCCTGCTGAACGTAACGTGTTGGAATCCTCGTGATTTCACTTACGATCAGCATCGTACCGTGGACGATCGCCCTTATGGTGGTGGACCCGGTATGCTGATGATGGTGCAACCCTTGCGGGATGCCATTCTTGAAGCAAAGGCCGCGGCAGGCGACGGTGCCAGGGTGATTTATTTATCACCGCAGGGCCGTAAGCTGGATCAAGAGGGCGTACGGCAGCTCGCAACGCATCAGAAGTTGATTCTGGTGTGTGGCCGGTATGAAGGGATTGACGAGCGCGTAATCAGAACCGAAATTGATGAAGAATGGTCAATCGGAGATTACGTTCTCAGTGGCGGTGAGTTGCCAGCAATGGTGCTTATCGACTCGGTATCTCGTTTTATTCCCGGTGTGCTGGGGCATGAATCTTCTGCGGAAGAGGACTCCTTTGCGGATGGGCTGTTGGATTGTCCGCACTTCACTCGTCCTGAAGTGCTGGAAGGTGTGGAGGTTCCCCCGGTGTTACTGTCGGGAAACCATGCTGAAATACGTCGCTGGCGATTAAAGCAGTCGCTTGGCCGAACCTGGCTTAGAAGACCTGAACTTCTGAAAAGCCTAGCTCTGACTGACGAGCAAACGGCGTTGCTGACTGAGTTCCAGCGTGAACATCAGTCCGAGCAACGAGAGGATTAGGGCGTTGCACTTCGGTGCGCGTACCCATGTATCAGTTTACCTAGGGTAAGAGACATATTATGAGCAACATTATTAAGCAGCTTGAACAAGAGCAGATGAAACAGGACGTACCTGCATTTCGTCCGGGTGATTCCGTTGAAGTGAAGGTATGGGTCGTTGAAGGTAGCAAAAAACGTCTGCAGGCATTCGAGGGCGTGGTTATCGCTATTCGTAACCGCGGTCTGCACTCTGCATTCACTGTTCGCAAAATTTCCAACGGCGAAGGCGTAGAGCGTGTATTCCAGACTCACTCTCCGGTTGTTGACAGCATCACTGTGAAACGCCGTGGTGCAGTACGCCAGGCCAAACTGTATTACCTGCGTGAGCGCACTGGTAAGTCAGCTCGTATCAAAGAGCGTCTTAACTAAGAGTTTGCTAACGCGACATCCAAAAGCTTTTAGTTATAAAGGGTTTAGCCAATGGCTAAACCCTTTTTTTATTTGTTGAAATACGTTATTTATCCGTGTCCTTCAGTGACAAATTGTGCACACCTCATTTTACTTCTGGATACCTAGAACATTAGGGTCAATACCTTCTGTTAATCATTTTTATAAATATTATATTTCCTATTCTATTCATGTTTTTAGAAGGGGGTAAAATGATTAATCAGACTTCAACTTTATCATCTTACTGCAATAGCTTGAACACATATAAACAAGATGTCATTGGTGATCGGGTTAGTGTCTTTAGAAATGTTGTAGATTCGTCAAAAAACAAAGTACATCTCAGTGATGATGCGAAAAAAATATTGAACGTGATAACGCTAGGTTTGAGTTATTATATCATTCAATTCATAGAAGGACGTTTGAGTGAAACCGCATTGGCTAACTATATAGAAATTACGGAAACATTGATAAATGCCTTTGATACTGAGTCGCAATGTATAAAGATCCATTTAGGAAAAGGAAAATACATTGAGTTTAATCAAACAGCAAGCGAGGGGAAAAATTTCGAAACGATAGTCACTGAAATACACCCTAAAATATTCGGGGCACTGAAATATAAAGATCAAGAATTAAAAATTGACAAATCATTGGCACAGATAGCAGAAATGTTGGTAGCCGATATAATAAATAACAAAGAGAGACTAGAGAGTCGATTTACTAGTCTTATCACTCACGCTGAATGTATACATGGACGCTTGGTGAAAAAACAAGAAGAAAGTAGAGAGGCTCCGGATACGAACTTGTGCCATGATATTACTCATCCGATGAAGTATGAGAAAAAAACAGTATGTGCTAAATTAAATGAACTGCACACTGATGGAACGTCCTCATTGTCCTATTTAAGTAAAGGAAAGACGTTTTTGGGGATGGAGTTTGATGAACATAAAGTGTTAGGTGTAACATCATTGAGTGGAAAGAAATACATCTTTAGTCTTTCTCATGGAGAACTAAAAAATATAGGTTATGAGGATGGCGTCTGTTATTTTAAATTAAGTGTCGGGCGGAAAAAAAAGTCTGAAGGTTTACTAAAGGTTTATAATGAATTGGTCGATATAGCAAATAAATACGGACTTACGGACCATAATATTAAAATTTTTGCTAAAGAAAAGAATCCTGACTTGAATTTCAAAATAAATAATTCAGGAGGGTATTTGAAACATGTTGACGATAACAACCCATTTTTGGAGAATAAAAAACCGTTAAGTTATAAGACTCGTTAATGTCGTATCTATCCTTGTAACCTGTAAATCAATGAGCGCTAGAAAACGTCATTTTCAGTAATATTATTTAGTACCATCAGTTATTACTGGCAATGTTTTTTTGCCAACTGGATTTGAGTTGATCAGCATTTTCTACACTGTCACAGCTGGCGGGAAAATCTTTTCCCGCTTTTCCCCACTCCTCCAGTCGGGTTGCATGGCACAATGTGGCTTGTCCATCCTGATAACCCTGTAAGTAATGTGAGCGATCAATGGCTGTATCACCAGACCATTCCACCAGTGCATCGTTGTCTTTCACCACGTTTCCGGTCATGGCATCGTTGAGTCCCATGTTATACCAGACGGAATGGGACTTTTCCGGTGACGGTGTTTGAGAGGTTTGACAACTGGCAAGCAACAATGTCAGGCATAACACGTATCCGAGTCTCATCCCATTATCCTTATCAGAGGGCGGTTTCTGTCGGTATCAAGCAATACCCAGCTTCTCTTTCAAACTTTTTAAATAGCGTCGGCTCACAGGAATATGTTTACCGGTGTGGGTAATGACTTCTGCACCACCGTTATCCATCAACTGTATCTCCTGAAGCAGCTCTGTGTTCACCATATATTGGCGATGACAGCGTACAAAAGGCGTTTTCTCTTCCAGCGTTTTTAACGATAGCTGGGTATAACCTGACTGATTAAGCCCTACTACATGGACGCCACTCAGTTCTGAACAGAGGTATTCCACTTCCTCAATTTTAAGAAGAAAAATACGGTTGTGGCCGTGGCACGGGATATGCCTCAGTTGGGGATCCGCAATAAGTTGTACATTTTTATTTACGGAGGTGCCGCGACGAAGACGATTGAGGGTTTTTGCCAGGCGCTGGTTATCCAGCGGCTTAAGCAAATAATCAAAGGCATGTTCCTCAAAAGCGCGCACTGCGTATTCGTCATAGGCGGTGACAAAAACAACGTAAGGCATGCTGTCAGGATCGAGCATGGCAACCAGTTCCAACCCACTGATTTTCGGCATCTGGATATCAAGAAAGATCACATCCGGTTGAAGTCGGTTAATTATCGGTATCGCTTCCAGTGCGTTACTGCACTGCGCTATCACCTCAACATCATCTTCTTTATCCAGTAGTAGCAACAACTCTTCACGAGCCAGTTGCTCGTCATCAATTAGGATGGCTCTCAGCATGCTTTCCTCCTGTTGCATTGATTCTATCACTATTTGCATTGAGATAAGCGAGGAAAGCCGGTGGCAAGCAAAGCGAACGTGTTATTCAGGTGTGTAATGTATCAGTAATTTTAAATTTACACTCTATGGATTGAAAACTTTACATGGTGTGATATCTTGAACTCAATGTGGCGGCGGAAAGCGCGCTACGCTACTCAAGAACTGTCCAGGAAAATGAACATGCAAAAAGATTCGCTCAACAACATCAATATTGCCGATGAACAAGTACTGATTACGCCCGATGAGCTTAAAGCAAAATTTCCCCTCAATGTGCAAGAGGAGCAGGCCATTGCCACGGCGCGCCGAACCATTTCCGATATTATCCACGGTCGTGATAACCGTTTATTGGTGGTGTGTGGACCCTGTTCCATTCACGACACGGATGCTGCGTTGGAGTATGCCCGCCGTTTGCATACGCTATCAGCCGAATTGAGTGATCGGTTGTACATCGTAATGCGCGTTTATTTTGAAAAACCGCGTACTACCGTTGGTTGGAAAGGTCTCATCAATGACCCTTATATGGATGGCTCCTTCGATGTAGAGGCGGGTTTACACATTGCACGCGAGCTGCTGCTGAACCTGGTAAATATGGGGCTGCCTTTGGCGACAGAAGCATTGGATCCCAACAGCCCACAATATCTGGGCGATCTGTTTAGCTGGTCAGCGATTGGTGCGCGTACCACTGAATCGCAGACGCACCGCGAAATGGCTTCTGGTCTCTCGATGCCGGTGGGTTTCAAGAACAGCACTGATGGTAGCCTGGGTACGGCCATTAATGCGATGAAAGCAGCAGCAATGCCGCACCGTTTTGTGGGGATTAACCAAACCGGCCAGGTGTGCCTGCTGCAAACCCAGGGTAACAGTGACGGCCATGTTATTTTGCGTGGTGGCAAACAGCCTAACTACAGTGCACAAGACGTAGCGGAATGTGAAAAACAGATGCAGGCTGCGGGCTTAACGCCTTCACTCATGATAGATTGCAGCCATGGCAACTCGAATAAAGATTACCGTCGCCAACCGCAGGTAGTGTCATCCATTGTTGAGCAAATTAAAGCGGGTAACCGTTCCATTATTGGCATGATGCTGGAAAGTCATATTCATGAAGGTAATCAGTCATCGGAGCAACCGCGTTCGGCAATGCAATATGGCGTATCGGTGACGGATGCTTGTATCAATTGGGAAAGCACCGATGCGTTGCTGAGATCGGTGCATCAGGAGCTAGGGGCGGTACGCCGTTCATCGTTGGGAGAATAACAGAACATGGTTGCAGAACTGACCGCGTTGCGGGATCAGATTGATGAGGTGGATAAGGCGCTGCTGGGGTTGTTGGCGCGTAGGCTGGCACTAGTGGCAGAAGTCGGAGAAGTAAAAAGCCGCTATGGTCTCCCTATCTATGCTCCCGATCGCGAGGCTGCGATGCTGCGTTCTCGCCGTGAAGAGGCTGAGGCCCTCAACGTGCCAGCGGATCTTATTGAGGATGTTCTGCGCCGGGTGATGCGAGAATCCTACGCCAGTGAAAATGACAAAGGCTTTAAGACCCTGTGTCCGCAACTGCGACCTGTTGTCATTGTGGGAGGGCGTGGGCAGATGGGACGTATGTTCGAAAAAATGTTGCGTCTGTCCGGCTATGAAGTAAGGCTGTTGGAAAAAGAGGACTGGCCGAAGGCTGAGAGCCTGTTGGCGGATGCTGGCATGGTGATCGTTAGCGTGCCCATTCATGTGACAGAACAGGTGATTGCACAGTTACCGCGCCTGCCGGAGGATTGTATTCTGGTGGATCTGGCGTCGGTGAAAAATGGGCCGTTGCAGGCGATGCTGGCGGCACATTCTGGCCCGGTCGTGGGCTTGCACCCGATGTTCGGACCAGACAGCGGTAGCCTTGCCAAGCAGGTCGTGGTGTATTGTGACGGTCGCCAGCCTGAAGCTTACCAATGGTTGTTGGAGCAAATTCAGGTATGGGGCGCCCGGCTGCATCGCATCAGTGCGGTTGAACACGATCAAAATATGATGTTTATTCAGGCGTTGCGCCACTTTGCCACGTTTGCCTACGGGTTGCATTTGGCGGAAGAGAATGTGCAGCTTGAGCAGTTACTTGCATTGTCTTCACCGATTTACCGGTTGGAGTTGGTGATGGTCGGGCGGTTGTTCGCACAAGACCCGCAGCTTTATGCCGATATCATCATGTCATCCGAAAATAATCTGGCCTTGATCAAACGCTATTACGCCCGTTTCGGCGAAGCGATTGCACTGTTGGAAAGCAAAGACAAAGCGGCCTTTATCGCCAGCTTCAAGAAAGTGGAGCACTGGTTTGGCGATTATGCCCAGCGCTTTCAGGTGGAAAGTCGTGCCTTGCTGAAACAGGCTAATGATAGCCGCATTTAGATAGCCGCGATGGTGCTCCCAGCCAAGCGGCTG
>DWLF01000038.1:0-10290 GCA_018249595.1 Chaetocneme critomedia critomedia
CCGACTGTGGCTCGAATGCGTCAAGCAAGGTATCGATACCCGTAAGCAACTGCTGGCCCGCTGTTCGTTGATCAAACCTTTTGTTCCAGATCTGATCGACGGCGTGCCGTGGCAGGATCACGCCACGGACGACATTGCCCAGGATGTGCGCTTCTTCAATTTCGAGCCGGGAGCAGCCTGGCATGCGTTTGAGGGATATGCGCAAGGTCAGTACGTTATCGATCCGTGCAAACTGTTGCTGACTACGCCCGGTATTGATGCCAGCAGCGGTGAATATACCGATTTCGGTATTCCTGCCACCATTTTAGCCAACTACCTGCGTGAACATGGCATCATCCCAGAGAAAAACGATCTTAACTCGATCCTGTTTCTGCTGACGCCAGCGGAAGATAGCGCCAAGCTGGCGCATCTGGTGGAGGCGCTGGTGCGCTTTGAAGCGCTGATTGCGCGCGATGCACCGTTAAGCGAAGTGCTACCGAATCTCTATCACAAGTATGAACAGCGCTACTCAGGCTACACGCTGCGCCAATTGTGTCAGGAAATGCATGATTTCTATGTTAGCCACAACGTGCAGTATTTGCAGAAAGCCATGTTCCGCAAAGCGACGTTACCGCGTGCCGTGATGCTGCCGCAGGCGGCAAACACAGCCTTTGTGCGCGGAGACGTAGATTTGATCCCACTGGCTGAAGCTGAAGGCCGTGTCGCGGCAGAGGGGGCGCTTCCTTATCCGCCTGGGGTGCTGTGTGTGGTGCCGGGAGAAATTTGGGGCGGTGCGGTGCTGCGTTACTTCCTGGCGTTAGAGGAAGGCATTAACCGTATGCCGGGCTTCTCACCGGAGTTGCAAGGCGTTTACAGCGTTGAGCAAGCGGATGGCAGCAAGCGCTTGTGCGCACATGTGATTCAGGAATAAGCGGTATTAACGGCGCGAGGCATAACCCCTCGCGCCGTTTTTTTATTCGGTGGCGGAGGTGGGCGTTGCCTTGATTTCGCCATTAGCCGCAGCGCGATGCTTTTTCAGTCCGTACCAACCCACAACCAGTAAGAGAGCCAACACCGGAGTGGAAGCAATGGTCCAGGTGCCGTTCGGGTAGTCAAATGCCATCAGCACCACCACGCCCAGCAAGAACAGCAGTGTCAGCCAGGAGGTAAACGGCGCACCGGGCATCTTGAATGAAACGGGCTCGGCTTTCCCCTGTTTGATGGCCTGGCGCAGCTTCATTTGGCACAGAATAATGAATGCCCAAGAACAGATAATGCCGACAGAAGCCATGTTCAGCACAATCTCAAACACCTGCGACGGCACAATATAGTTCAGGAATACTCCAACGATATGGATTGCCACTGTCACCATGATGCCAGTATAGGGAACAGACTGTGCACTCATTTTCGACAGAAAATGCGGCGCTGAGCCACCCTGAGACAGTGAGCGCAAAATGCGTCCGGTCGAGTAGAGGCCAGAGTTCAGGCTGGATAACGCTGCCGTGAGTACGACCACGTTCATCACATCGCCCATATAGGGCACGCCCAGCTTGCTAAAGAAGGTGACAAACGGGCTTTGTCCGGCCTGATAGGCATTCCACGGTAACAGACACACCAAAAGCACGATAGATCCCACGTAAAACAGAGCGATACGCCAGATAACGCTGTTGACGGCTTTAGGCAGAATGCGCCGGGCGTCTTTGGCTTCACCGGCAGCAGTGCCGATGATCTCGATGCCGGCGAAGGCGAAGATCACGCCCTGAACCAACACCAATGCGGGCAATAATCCGTGGGGGAACAGGCCGCCGTTATCACTGATGAGATGAAAACCGGTTGGGTTACCCGCAACAGGGTGACCGCTTGCCAGAAACACCGTACCGACAATCAGGAACAGTGAAATGGCGGCTACCTTGATCAAGGCAAACCAGAACTCCATCTCGGCGAACCATTTCACACCAATCAGGTTCATGGTGGTAACAATGGATAGCGCACCTAAAGCCAGTACCCACTGCGGCACATCAGCAAACGTTCCCCAGTAGTGCATATAGAGCGCAACCGCCGTGATATCCACAATGCCGGTCATTGCCCAGTTAAGGAAATACATCCAGCCTGCGAGGTACGAGCCTTTTTCGCCGAGAAATTCTCGCGCATAAGAGACAAAACTGCCGCTGGAAGGGCGATGAACGATCAATTCGCCGAGTGCTCGCAAGATAAAGAAAGAGAAGATACCGCAGGTCAGGTACACCAGCGCCAATGAAGGACCTGCCAGTTGCAGGCGAGCTCCTGCGCCTAAAAACAGTCCGGTACCGATAGAGCCGCCAATGGCAATCATCTGCACGTGGCGTTTACTAATGCTTTTTTGGTAACCCTTTTCGTGGGAGTCGAGCCAGTTTTTTTTGCTGGTCTGATGCGTCACATCTGTTGTGTTGTGGTGTGTCATGCTCAGTTTGTGTTCCTGCTGATCTTTCATGCCCGATGGAGTTTGGTTTGACGTTGCGGTCATGCAGGTGCGCGGTGTGCTTCTCCTCGCTCCGCAGTCATAACCCTTTGTTATGTTTGTTTCGGGCAGCGATGCTACCCTTTCTCGTCTGTGCTGGCAAAAAAACGTCAGCGGCGGACAAACGCGTGAAAGCATGGCATGCGGAAAGGGCGTGTGGAACCGGACAAAAGGCTGAAAGGCGTTATCTGAAAAAATCCCCTTCTGGCGCATACTTACGCCAAAAGGGGACATTGATTAACGGCGATAGTTTTTCTGCGTCGAATTGACCTTGTAGAGATAGCGCCGTGATTCGGATGACGGGTGCTTGGTGGTCAATGTATCGTAGACTTCGCCCGGCGACATCTGGTTGATCAGGCTAACAGCCCTGTCCTTGTCGCTGGAGAACACGCGCAGTACGCTGCCCGCACCACCGTTATACGCGGTAATAACCGCATAGCGACGCGAGGTGGGGTTCTCGATACCCCCCAGATAGGTGTTTTTCAGAATCGCCAGATAGGCCACGCCGGTATCGATGTTGTTCTCGGGATCGAACAGATAGCTGCGGCTCGGTTGCCCCCATTTTCCCTTGCTCTTAAACACATCACGTCCGGCGCTGTGCTGCACCACCTGCATCAGCCCTAATGCGTCAGAACGGCTCACCGCGTAAGGGTTGAAGCTGGATTCGGTTTGCATGATTGCCAGAATCAGCGATTCTTCAATGCCATAGCGCTCGGAAGCCTGGCGAATCAGCGGCAGGTATTTATGCGCACGTTTGTCCAGATGGTTTGGCACCAGTTGGAAGGTGACGGACCAGATCACATGCAGCCCGGAGGTCCGTTTCTGCAAGCGGTTTTGCAACAGATAATCGGCAAAGCTGGCGGCGCGTCCTTCCCAACGAATGGGTTGTCCGGTGTTATCTAATACCTGCCCGTAAAGCATTGGTTCACGGCTGATTTGAATGTCATTGGCGTCAGAGTAAAGGTCTGTATTGCTGGCGTCGTCGCCCATTAACAGTGTGGTGATGATGGCCTGGCGTAAACTCGGGGCGTAATTGGTCGCTGAAATGGTCTCGATAGTAATCGTACCGGCATCAAAGTTGATGTGACTACGGGTTTGATATTGATCGGTATATTTGACGTAGTCTTTCGGGCCGGCAATCAGCACTTCGTTCAGGCCCCAGATATTCTCGATGTTATGGGCGAACTGCCCCATCAGAATGTTAAAGGCGTTGGTATCCTTGATGAATTCTTCATTATTGAGATCGCCGCGCTTGCCAGAACAGGAGATCAGCAAGGGCGCAACGAGCAACAACGCTAGCAATTTCTTCATAGATGATTCGTTATAAGTATCTTGTTATTAACGGTTCATTAGCAACGCGGTGTCAGCATAAAGAGACAAAAGGGCCATAAGGCCCTGATATCATGCGCTGGGAGGGGTATAGCCTTCGATGTGGACTTCTTTACCCTCGAACAGGAATTTAATCATCTCTTGTTCCAGCAGTTTGCGGTGCTCCACGTTCATCATGTTGAGCTTTTTTTCGTTGATCAGCATGGTTTGTTTGGTTTGCCATTGCGCCCACGCCTCTTTCGAAATTTCCTGATAGATGCGTTTGCCCAGTTCTCCCGGATAAAGCTGAAAATCCTGCCCTTCGGCTTCACGTTGTAAATAAGTACAAAAAATGCTTCTGCTCATGCTGATTCCTCTTGAATAACGCGTGCTGGTCAGATCAAACTGCCGCCGGAGTGTAGCGTTAACATACGTAATAGTCGTTCCACCGGTGCAGCCAGCCCAACGGCGGGCGGTTGCGCCAAGTTATACCAGAGACCGGCCTTTTCCTCCATGCAAGCATCGTGCAAAGCGTGAGGAATGTCAGTGGGTAATGCGAGCCAGAGCGGAACAATATCCAGATGGAAATGGCTAAAGGTGTGGCGAAATGACACCAATTGCTGCACGTCTGTGATTTTCAGACCGCGTTGTTGCAGCCAAGGTTCCACATCATCATGAGTGTTGAACTGTGGAAAGCAAAACAAGCCTCCCCATAGCCCGGTCGCAGGCCGCTGTTGCAGCCATACTTCATCGCCCCGTTGCAGTAATAGGAACCAAGCGCTTTTTTCCGGTAACGTCTGCTTCGGTTTTTTACCCGGATAGCGGGCCCAACTGTGGTTAGCATAAGCGATGCAACCATTGCTCAGCGGACAAAGTTCGCATTTGGGGCGGCTGCGGGTGCACACCATCGCGCCTAAATCCATCATCGCCTGATTGAACTGGCTAACGCCCTGCGCGGGCGTAACCTGCTCGCTATGGGTCCAGAGCTGGTGCTCAACCTCTTTCTTACCCGGCCAACCGGCTACCGCGTAGCAGCGTGCCAGCACGCGTTTAACATTGCCATCAAGAATCGGGTGATGCTGACCAAGAGAAAGGGACAGCACTGCGCCTGCGGTGGAACGCCCAACCCCCTGCAGTGCACAGACGGCGTCCAACGTGGTTGGAAACGCCCCGCCATGTTGCTCCATGATGGTTTGCGCGGCTTTGTGCAGGTTGCGCGCACGCGCGTAATAACCCAGCCCGGTCCACAGGTGCAGTACCTCATCCAAGGGGGCGGCGGCAAGGGTGCGCACATCGGGAAAGCGTGCAATAAAACGTTGAAAATAGGGAATGACCGTGGTGACCTGCGTCTGTTGCAACATGATCTCGGAGAGCCATACGGTATAAGGCGTTTTCTCTTGTTGCCATGGCAGTGTCTTGCGGCCATAGCGCTCATACCATGCCAACACCTGCTGCGCGAACGGCTGCGCTTGCATCATAAAAAAGCCACTCTCTTGCCGGGTGAAAAGTCTGACAGCGATTCCAGCACAGAGTGAATGTGCTGTAAACCGGAACTTTCCGAGGTATCCCCCTTGCTAAACCTCGGTATCCTTGCATAATGCGCCTTTCTTTGGGCGAATTTGAACAGGCCATCGGCACACGTTTTCTATGATCAATAACGTCATTTCACCGGAATTTGATGAGGATGGGCGTCCGCTGCGCCGTATTCGCAGTTTTGTGCGCCGTCAGGGGCGTTTAACCAATGGGCAGCAGCAGGCACTGGATAACTACTGGCCCGTTATGGGCGTAGAGTATCAGGCACAGGCGCTAGATTTTGCTGCACTTTTCGGTCGTGAAGCGTCGACGGTATTGGAAATCGGGTTTGGCATGGGGGCATCGCTGGTCACCATGGCAGAGCAACACCCTGAGCAAAATTTTTTAGGGATCGAGGTTCACCTTCCCGGCGTCGGAGCCTGCTTGGCGGCGGCGCAGGAAGCTAACCTGAGCAATCTGCGCGTGATGTGTCATGACGCGGTTGAAGTGCTGGAGCAGATGATCCCCGATGGGTCACTGACCATGGTTCAGCTCTTTTTCCCTGATCCTTGGCATAAAGCGCGCCATAATAAACGTCGTATTGTACAAAAAGCCTTTGCGGAGCGGGTGCTGCGCAAGCTGGCGAAGGGGGGCGTGTTTCATATGGCGACAGACTGGGAGCCTTATGCAGAACATATGCTTGAGGTCATGCGTGATGTGGCGGGATACCGTAATCTCTCTGCCACACAGGACTACGTTCCTCGCCCCTCGTCTCGCCCGTTAACCAAGTTCGAAGCGCGCGGCCAGCGGTTAGGCCACGGAGTGTGGGATCTTATGTTTGAGAGGATAGAATAATGGCACAACAACGCAGTCGTCGTTTGCGTAAAAAGTTACACATTGAGGAGTTTCAGGAACTGGGCTTTTCGGTGAGCTGGCGTTTCGCTGAGGGCACGTCGGTAGAGACTATCGATGCCACCCTGGATAAGTTTGTTGACGATGTGATTGATCCGGCGGGCCTGGCATTTGAAGGCAGCGGTTATCTGCACTGGGAAGGGTTGATCTGCTTGCAGAAGACCGGCCATTGCACCGATGCGCACCGTGAGCAGGTTGCTGCCTGGCTGAAAGCACAGCAGTTGCAAGACGTTAAAGTTAGCGAACTGTTCGATATCTGGTGGGAACTGCCGGAAAATCTGCTCTCCTGATTCTGTTTTTATAGGAAGACGACATGTTGCGATCGGTAATGCTCTCTCTGCTGGCGTTGTTGTCCTGGCAGGCACAGGCGGCGTATCAATGTGAAGTGAATCCGCAGGATGACATCTTCATTACACCGCAACAGGTGCAGGTGGTTGGTGCAAGTGGCAATCTGGTGATTTCGCCGCAGGGTGATGTCACGCGCAACCAGACGGTGTTAACGCTTACTGCGCCACAGCGTCAGCAGGCGAAAGCGTATCAAGCGGATTTGCGTCAGCAACTGCCGTGGATTGAGCAGGGTGCACAGGCGCATCTGGAAAAAGCGCGTATAGCGCTGGACGGCGTCATTGCTAAGGAACTCGGGAGTGACAGCAATGTGCGTACCCGGCTAACCACGCTGGATACCCAGCTCAAGCAGCAGATGGCGCGCATTCTCGAGCCGCGTAGCGATGGCATTGCGTTTCATCACCAGGCGGTCAAACAGGTGGAGCAGGATGGTCGCCAACTGGTGCAGCAGGCCCTTGGCGGCGTGTTGCAAGACAGCCTGAACGAGATGGGCGTAAAGCAGCTTTCCAGCGGAGGCAATCCGTTTCAGGCAATGATGGGTAACCTTGGTAACCTGCAACAAGCGATTCAAACCGAGTGGAACAGCCAGGAACTCACGTTCCAGCGTTTTGGCAAGGATGTATGCCAGCGGGTTATTGCACTGGAAAACCAGCGTAAGCAGTTGCTTAAATCCCTGCCGTAATCGTATCTACAGCGCCACTCTGATGAAAACAGGTATTTCGTCAGAGTGGCTTTTTTTATGCCCCCACGTCATCCCCTGCGCTTGGCAAGTCATATAGCCGATTTGTGAAAGCTAGTTATGGTTATACATATATCATGCTTTTACTCGATTCTATTTCTTTCATGCCGTTGTAAAGATAAAGAAGAATAAATGTGAAGTCGTAAGCGGAAGATCTTCAACGGACATTTGCGTTTACAACTTCTCACTTTTGCCTATGCAATACGAAGCGTGATGGATATATATATTTAACAAAGGATTTAACATGACCTTCACCGAACTGTTGCAGGCAATTTCTGCCGATATGCATGTAGATATTAATAAAGCTGTTGATAGCGGAGGCTGTGCTATTCGCTTTGAGAATAATGTTGAACTAAATATTGAGTATCATAATGACGAGGCCTATCTTTTTTCACCCGTCATGTGTACGGCCGATATTCTCTCTGATGATTTTTTCGCATCGCTGTTACAAATTCATTTATTCGGGGTCGCAACCGAGCGTTGCTGGTTTGGTTTTGATGCCAGCGGTAATCAGGTCATTCTGTTTCATCTGCTCACGTTAGCCAATATGGATGCCGAGACTGCGATAAAACGTATCGACACACTCATTACGCAAGTTCACTACTGGCAAGAGCATTTACCGAAGATTGTCAATCGTGCTTCACGGCCTTCAATTGCGCAAACCACTATCAGCAGAAACAGGTATCAACGTACATGATGAAGATTTCCGATGGCATGAAACTGGCTGCCCGCACGCTAACCTATAAAGCGATGGACAGCAGCAAAGTCGTTAATACGCTGGTCAACCGTATCACTTTTGGCTCGGTTACTCGCGATACATTGGCGAAGAATATTCTGTCCGGTACGGTTAGCCTTGCACAGCAATACGCCTGTGACCAAAAATTGCTGGGTGAGCGAAGCGCTGAAATTGTCAGCCTTGGCAGAAGTGTATTGTTTGATAATACGATGGCGCAGGTAAAAGAGGGGGCCGGTCCTTTGGTCTCTTTGCTGATGGAATACAATGGCAATAATTCATGTTCCACCTTCCTGGCGAGTAAAATTGCCGGGCATTTTCTGCCTGATATGTTACAAGACCATGCGCTGGAGCGCATTTTGTGCGTCTGGTCAAAGCAGGAATCAGGCTCACAGGTGATGAAACAGGCAATAGAAAATGCCCTCACCGGTGTTCATTGTGGAAAAATGATTGCCGCGACATTTATGTCGGTATTGAAACGCACAATTTTGGATAAAGCAGAATATCAAAGTAATACGGCATTGCACCGTATTGCGGCAAAAGAGTTGCAGCGGCATTATACGCAAAGCAAAGACGTTGTCCCAGAAATGTCACTGTGCTCAGTAATTTTATCTGTAACCGCAGAAACCTATAACCATGTTTCATCCCTGTGTTTGCAATCAGAAGTGATGCGGAATGTTTTGCAATTGCCGGCCAAAATAAAAGAAGTATTTAATGAATTCAGCACATGGTTACCAACGGGGACTGCCAATGGAGACAAAAAAACCGTCTCCGATCTTGTTGAACTTGCCATTCTTGCTCATAAAACACAACAACCTGAACAAGTTGATGAGATGTTCAAGATGATTGCTGAACTGCCCAAAGAGGTTCGCAGTGAATTCCAAAATAAATATGAGCAACTAAAACCATTATTAGAAAAGATGCCGATGTCTACCATTGCAATGGGTCACAACTGGCTTAATGAGCTTGACTCCGTTTCCTTCGAACATCATGGTAAATATGCAGTTTCCCCCGAACTGACGAATTTTATGAAAAACGGTTTCTCTTTGCCAGTGAAACACCCTGAGGAAGCGGGGGCTTATTTCGCTGGCGGTTCGTTTATCAATGAATTGCGGCAGGGAATGGCTCTCCATGTTGATAATAGCCATAAAAGCTATGGTCAAAGAGCGGTTGATGTAGGGGGCAATCTGTTTGTTATTATCAAAGACATGTTCGCGTTACCTGAGGATCTGTCTGAAGGGCAAAAGCGTCAGGTCGGACAGCTTTCTGACATGGTTAATCACCATCCTATGAGCCTATTGGCGTTGACGCACCATATTGCGCCAAAAAATGTTCTGAATAACGTAGGTAATAAGGTACTTAATCAGCTCAATCACCAGTCTGGCGACGTAATTTTTACCGACAATCGATGGATGAAACTGGGGCCGCCTGAAACAAAGGTTACCGTGAGCAAGAGCAACGGTGTTGATATTGCAACCCAGATAGTCTGGCCGGTGGAGCAACTGGGCTCGTCGCGGGATGCCATGCAGCCCTTATCGAGTGGTTCCAGCACGGTGTCCACCACGGTTAACAGTCATCTGACGTTCAATGAGCAAGGCTTGAAAAACAAGAGCGTGACCATTTCAGACATCAATGTCGATTTGGCTGAAAAATTAACCTTTAGCCAGCCGCTGGAAACCTATACGGCAAGCGCGCCGAAATGGCTGAATCTTGATCCGCAGCGAGGATCGCTATTCCCATTGCTCGGTGGGGCTTCCAGTTGCTAATTGTTCAATGGGCGTAAAGCGTTTTAAGCCAGGGGCGCATATGCCCCTGGGCTGAAGCTATCAACAATCCACCTTCGGCAGCACACTGACGTCAATGCGATAACCATCACCGCGTCAATCTTCCTTCCCCTGCAAACTCATCGACTCAACCCAATCATTTCGTGACTAATATATTGAAAAAAATTAACTATAATTAATTTGTGCATAAATGATTTTTTTTAGTTAAATGATTTTAATCAATATTTAGAGGTGAGCATGAAAGAGGATACGCATCATGAGTCGGGAAAACATAAAAAAAGTGAACCTGATAAGACTGTGTCATCGCACCGCCATGCTGAGATTGGGCAGGAAGCGTCTTTGAAACTCTCTGGAAGCACCCATCCACCGGGTGCTGCGCCCATGTCCCCTGGAATTGAAAAATCGGTCATGACGCAGATTTAGTGGTAGTGATGGAGCGTCAGATACCAACCGATGATCTTATCGTGCATGGTCTCTGATT
>DWLF01000039.1:0-10045 GCA_018249595.1 Chaetocneme critomedia critomedia
GCTGCCTCTGCCTGCTGCTGCTTTTGGCGTAAGTCCTGCTGAAGAAGCCGTTCTTGAGTCAGCCATTGCTGGTGTGTCAGTGCTTGCTCACGTTTTTCCCGCAACCCTTGCTATTCCTGCTGTCGCTGCGTCAGTGCTGCCAGTACGGTTTGTCGCTCACTGTCATCCAACAATGCAATGGCCGAGGCGCGTGCTTGTAGCGTATCCAATGCCAGCTTAACGGCCTTATGCTGCTCATAGATCCGACTGGAAATCTCGCCATAGATCACCGTTCCGGTCAGCTCTTCCAGAAGTTCTGCGCGTTTATTCTGTTCGGCATTGAGAAACGCGGCAAATTGCCCCTGTGAGAGCATCATTGAACGGGTAAAACGCTCAAAATCCAGCCCGGTAATACGGACGGTGTAAGCCAGTTTTTCGGACAACTTTTGTGTGAGGATCTTACCGTCTGCGATCAGTGCCAGCTCGGCTTTCGGGGTTTGCAGGTTGCCGTCTGCCGCATCTTTGGCGCGGCGTTGACTCCAAAACGCGCGATAGCCGATGCCTTTGACCTCAAACTCCACTTCAGCCAGACAGTCGGCGGTGTTGCGCGTCATCAGTTCATTTTGCGTAGCGGAGAGCGTATTCAGCCGCGGTGTCTGGTGATAAAGCGCCAGACAGATGGCATCCAGCAGCGTGGTTTTGCCCGCGCCAGTCGGGCCGGTGATGGCAAACAGCCCGTTGCTGGCAAACGGCTCCTGCGTGAAATCGATCTTCCATTCGCCTTTGAGCGAGTTAAGGTTTTTTAACCGTAAACTCAGGATTCTCATGCTTGCGGCGCTCCTTCGGTGACGTCGCGGACTATGTCATCGAACAGTGGGCGCAGCCGTGCTTGCTGTTCCTGTGCCATGTCGGTCAGCGCCAGTTTGCGTTCGAAAACGTCCTGTGGGGATAATTCGTCCAGCGTTTCTTTCTTTTCGCGCGCAATCGCCTGCATACGCTGCTCACGGTTGCGCCGTAACAGCAACACGTCGACGGGCAATGTGTGCGTTACCTGCCGAATACGCTGCTGCATGTCGCTAAGGTAGGTGTCGGTGGCGATCTCAATATCCAGCCAGATGCGTTGCCCCGCTTCGGGAGCGGGTAGGTTGTGCAACTGCTGCTCAATGTCCGCCAGATTGCCTTTTATCAGGCGCATCGGTTGCGTCACCGGTACGGGCAGTAGCGTTATCTCCGGGGGAACGCCTGGCGGGAAGTCGATCAACGCGACCGATTTTTCACTGCCAAGTTCATCAAAACTCAGGGCAATCGGGGAACCGCTGTAGCGGATATGCTCGCTGTGTCCTACGCGTTGTGGGCGGTGGATATGGCCAAGGGCGATATAATCGGCAGGCGGAAAGGCCTGCACCGGGTAGGCATCGAGCGAGCCGATGTAGATCTCGCGTACCGCTTCCGAAGCGGTAACCCTGACCGTGGTCAGGTGTCCGGTGGCGATAATCGGCAGGGGTACTGCTAGCGTGTCGCGTAAATCGCAGGCGTGCTGGTAGCATTGCGCGTAATGTTCGCTGATGGCGTCCTGCAAGGCGACCTGTTTTTCCACGCCGGATTGACCTGCTAGGCTGCGCAGGATGTCGCGTGGGCGTAGGAAAGGGATGGCGCACAGAATTGCGCCGGGCACACCTTGACGGGTATTGAGTGCAAATACCTGCTGCGTTGCATCCTCGGTGACGTTGGCGATAACACGGGTATTGAGGCACGCCAGCAGGTCCCGTGATTCATTCAAGGTCGCCACCGCATCGTGATTTCCGGCCAGCAACACCAACTGGCACCCGGTGGTGCGCAAAGCTACCACAAACCGGTTGAGCATCTCGCGTGCGTAACTCGGCGGCGCACCGTTATCAAAGATATCACCGGCCACAATCAGCGCATCGACCTGATGGTCGGTTATCTGCTCGATGAGCCAGTCGAGAAACTCTTGATGCTCAGGTGCGCGGCTTTTAGTATAAAAATATTGGCCAAGATGCCAGTCTGCGGTGTGAATGATACGCATGGCGTTTCCTGTTAGACGTGCTATCGCGTGTAGGGCGATTATACCCTAAATAATTCGCGTTGCAGGAAGGCGGTAAATGAACGAATCCCGATGAGCTTACTCAGGTAAGTGATGCGGGTGACAAATCTGCAGGGAGCAGATTTGAACGCCGTGTGCGGCGGCCTCGTAAGAGGTGAGGCCCAAGGATGGGCCGAATAATGAATGCAGCCAACGCATCTGCAACGTGCAGTATGACGGGTATAAGCAGTGAGGGCGGAGACTGTCGTTATCACCGTGAAAATTTTGGAAACAACTGCTAAACAGGGTGTTACCTTCAATGTGGGTTTTCATAAATCTGTCATAAAATTGACGCATACTGCTTTCGCCCACAGAAGATAAGCCGCTCAGGCACCTTTATAGGTAAAGTGGGCAATGGTGAGATTTCGTTATTGTTGACGCGTTTCATACGCTGACTAACGGCAGGATGAACAATGGCAAGACGCATACTGGTCGTAGAAGATGAAGCGCCGATTCGTGAAATGGTGTGCTTCGTGTTAGAGCAAAACGGCTATCAGTCCGTTGAAGCGGAAGATTATGACAGCGCCGTGACGCGTTTGTCCGAGCCCTATCCGGATTTGGTGCTGCTGGACTGGATGCTGCCAGGAGGCTCGGGGTTGCAGTTTATCAAGCACATGAAGCGCGAAGCGCTGACGCGGGATATCCCGGTTATGATGTTGACGGCGCGTGGAGAAGAGGAAGATCGCGTGCGTGGGCTTGAGGTTGGTGCGGATGATTACATCACCAAGCCGTTCTCGCCTAAAGAACTGGTCGCACGCATCAAGGCGGTGATGCGCCGTATTTCACCGATGGCGGTGGAAGAGGTGATCGAAATGCGGGGGCTGAGCCTAGACCCAACCTCGCATCGCGTTACCACCGAACAGCACGCACTGGAGATGGGGCCGACCGAATTCAAGCTGCTGCATTTCTTTATGACGCACGCTGAGCGTGTATACAGCCGCGAGCAGTTGCTCAATAACGTTTGGGGAACTAACGTTTATGTTGAGGATCGTACTGTGGACGTGCATATTCGTCGCTTGCGCAAGGCGCTGGAAACCAGCGGACACGATAAAATGGTGCAAACGGTCCGGGGAACGGGGTACCGTTTTTCTACGCGTTATTGATGTGCGTGTGAGCCATAGCGTGCGCGACATCGTGGCTGAATACCGCCAAAGCGGAGAATTTTTAACGTGTTAGAACGTCTTTCGTGGAAAAAGCTGGCATCGGAGCTGGCTTTTTTTTGCTTGCCCGCCCTGCTGCTGGGATTGATTTTCGGTTACCTGCCCTGGTTTATGCTGGCGGCTGTGCTGGTGGTACTTGGCTGGAATTATTACAACCAGCTTAAGCTCTCCTACTGGCTGTGGGTCGATCGCAGTATGACGCCACCATCCGGACGCTGGAGCTGGGAGCCGCTGTTTTACGGGCTGTACCAAATGCAGCTGCGTAATCGGCGGCGGCGGCGTGAGCTGGCCTTGCTGATCAAACGTTTTCGCAGCGGTGCCGAGTCGCTACCCGACGGCGTGGTGATCACTACCGAAGAGGGCACCATTATCTGGTGCAACGGCTTGTCCCAGCATTTGCTCAGCCTACGTTGGCCTGAAGATAACGGCCAGAATATCCTCAATTTGTTGCGTTATCCCGAGTTCACCCAATACATGCGCCAGCAGGATTTCACCCGCGCCTTGACCCTGCAATTGATCAATGCTCACCATGTTGAATTCCGTGTTATGCCTTACTCGGAAGGGCAATTGTTGATGGTGGTGCGCGACATCACCCAGATGCACCAACTGGAAGGGGCACGGCGTAATTTCTTTGCCAACGTCAGCCATGAATTACGCACTCCGCTCACCGTGCTGCAAGGCTATCTGGAGATGATGCAGGACGATTCGCTGGACGGTGCCTTACGCAGCAAAGCACTCTCGACCATGCAGGAGCAGACGCGGCGCATGGACGGGTTGGTGAAACAGTTGCTCACGTTATCGAAAATCGAGGCGGCGGCACCGATCAATCTGGCGGAAAAGGTCGATGTGCCACGTATGCTGCGCATACTGCAACGTGAAGCTCAGACGCTGAGCCAAGAGCGTCATGAAATTGTGTTTCGCATCAACGATGGGTTGAGTGTTTATGGCAATGAAGAGCAGTTGCACAGCGCCTTTTCCAATCTGGTGTACAACGCGGTTAATCACACGCCGGATGGCACGCGCATTGAAGTGTGCTGGCAAAAAATCAGCCAAGGCGCGCAATTTCAGGTCAGCGATAATGGTCCTGATATCGCCGCCGAGCATATCCCTCGCCTGACGGAGCGTTTTTACCGCGTGGACAAAGCCCGATCGCGCCAAACGGGTGGCAGCGGATTGGGGCTTGCCATCGTCAAGCATGCGCTCAGCCATCATGATTCGCGGTTGGAGATCCTCAGTGAACCCGGTGCCGGAGCACGTTTTATGTTTACGCTTCCTAACCGATTGATTGTCCCTGCCTCTCTGTCGGAGAATAGCACCACCCCTTCGGCTTGATGGATATGACCTATGATGCCAGCCCCGCGTTTTTCGGGTTTATTGCTCTGTACTGCGCTGTTACTCAGTGGCTGGAGCCACATTGCGCGCAGTGAGCAAATGCTGGCAGGTAACCTCTCCAGTGCCGGCTCTGATACCTTGGCGACGCTGATGGCGTTTTGGGCCGCCGATTTCAACCAGCATTATCCCAACGTTAACGTACAGATGCAGGCGGCGGGGTCGTCATCGGCACCGACGGCACTTGCCTCCGGCGCGGCACAGCTTGGTCCGATGAGCCGTGCCATGAAGGCCAGTGAGATTGAGGCCTTTGTGCAACGCTACGGGTATCCACCACTGGCTGTGCCAGTGGCGATGGATGCGCTGGTGGTGTTAGTGAATCAGGATAATCCGCTGCCGGGGTTGAACGTGCAACAGCTCGATGCGCTGTTCTCCATTACCCATCGCTGTGGGGCGACGCAAACCGTCACTCACTGGCGCGACCTCGGGTTGAGCGGGGAATGGGCATCGCGCCGCGTGTTGCGCTACGGGCGTAACTCAGCGTCGGGCACCTACGGTTTTTTTAAGCAGCAAGCGCTATGTGGCGGTGATTTCTTGCCGCTGGTGAATGAGCTACCGGGTTCTGCGTCGGTAGTTCAGGCTGTGGCCACTTCCACACAGGCGATTGGTTATGCCAGCATCGGTTTTCGCGCCAGCGGAGTGAAAATGTTGCCGCTGGCGGCGCAGGGAAACGACTACGTTGCGCCGACGGTGGACAATATTCGCAGTGGGCGTTATCCCTACGCGCGCTATCTTTATATTTATGTCAACAAAGCGCCAGAGCGCGCGCTGGATAGCCTGACGGCCGCCTTCATGGATCGGGTGCTGTCTACCGCTGGGCAAAATCTGGTGAGTCAGGATGGCTATCTTCCCTTGCCTGAGCCTGTGTGCGTTACCGCACGCTAACAACTCGGCCTGTAACACGCCATCATTCTCACCCATCACCGTCATTCCCGCGAAGGCGGGAATCTTGTGCAGGTGAAACGCGTTCATTCTGGTTGCCATCCCCGGCTTTCGCCGGAAATAACCAGGGGAAAAGTGACTTTTTCATCAGTCTGACGTGAATTTTATTCATGTTAGTCGCGGAAAGTGAAAATTATTCTATTGCCCTCACTCTGCTGCCATAACAGGATTTACCTACCTTATAGCCGTCCAGATGTCTAAATAAGTATAAGGCGTTATTACTGTTCGGCGTGACTATTCATTTTGAAACTACTTTGCAATGCCGCTTGCCTCACGCTGCAACGTGCGGGCGCGGTTGCGAAAGATCAGGAGTTTATCATGGCTAAAGTACTTCCCCCTTTCCGCGCCGATGTGGTCGGTAGCCTGCTGCGTCCCGCCGCCATCAAAGAAGCACGCCTGCAATTCCAGTCCGGTGCCATTAATGCGGAGCAACTGCGCACCGTAGAAGATGCAGAAATTTTGCGTGCAGTTGCGTTGCAACGTGAAGCCGGGCTTCAGGTGGTCACCGACGGTGAATTCCGTCGCGCCTGGTGGCATTTCGACTTTTTTGAAGGGCTGAACGGGGTAGAGGCTTTCGAAGCGGACCAAGGTATCCAGTTTAACGGTATCCAAACCAAGTCTCGTGCCATCAAGGTGACGGGCAAAGTCAGCTTTAACCAACAGCACCCGATGCTGGCGCATTTTCGCTACCTGAACAGCATCGCGGGTGATGTGACCGCCAAGATGACGATTCCTAGTCCGAGCGTGTTCCATTTCCGTGGTGGACGCAAGGCCATCGACAGTCAGGTTTACCCAACGCTGGATGCTTATTTCGACGATCTGGCGCAGACCTGGCACGATGCGATTCATGCTTTTTACGCCGCAGGCTGCTGCTATCTGCAACTGGATGATACCGTATGGGCTTACCTGTGCTCAGACGATCAAAAACGCCAAATTCGCGAACGCGGTGAAGATCCGGAACAGTTGGCCCGTATCTATGCCGACGTGTTGAATAAAGCATTGGTAGGCAAACCAGCCGACCTGACGATCGGTTTGCACGTATGCCGTGGCAACTTCCGTTCTACCTGGATTTCTGAAGGCGGGTATGAGCCAGTGGCATCGATCCTGTTTGGCGACGTCAATGTGGACGAGTTTTTCCTTGAGTATGATAACGATCGCTCAGGGGGGGGCGAGCCGCTGCGTTTCATCAAACCGGGACACCAGCAAGTGGTGCTGGGTCTGGTGACTACCAAAAACGGCGAGTTGGAAGATCCGGCCTTGCTGAAGGCGCGCATCGCGGAAGCCGCGAAATATGTTGATATCAAACAGCTTTGCCTCAGCCCACAGTGTGGTTTTGCTTCCACGGAAGAGGGCAACAGCCTGACGGAAGCACAGCAGTGGGCCAAGCTGCGTCTGGTTGTGGATACCGCTGCCGCCGTGTGGGGCAACTAATACACGAACGCATAGCACCGGGGGGACGCGAATCCGCTATCCCCGGTGTATCTTCGACGCTCCGCCGTGGGGTGTCACAATCTGTAAATCGGTTCACACCGTTTACCGCGTAATCCCCTGCCACTTGTCCCCTTTTGCAGCAAAAAGCGCTTCTTATGCTGAAGCATCGCCTCTTTTATGTCCGTTTTGCGCGTATTACGCGTTTTTATACTGGTTTTATTGCAAGGCAAAGACGCTAAATGCACAAATCATGTGCGGAAGGTTGTGTGAGTGGTGATATTATGTGCTGACTATTTCTGTTAGGTTGGCGTAATACTTCGCATTTTGGATCACTACTTGTCTTTTATTGCTATAAACGTTTTACTTAGCGCCCTATAACGTCTGCGTGATAAGAATAATTTATACCACGTCGCAGTGCGTCTTCCCATTTTGTCGCATTTATATACAGGCAACACAACGTAACTATGAGTCATCGTTTAACATCCAAAGATATCGTGGCGCTGGGGTTTATGACCTTTGCGCTGTTTGTCGGGGCGGGGAACATCATTTTCCCGCCGATCGTGGGTTTGCAGGCGGGTGAACACGTCTGGACCGCCGCGCTTGGCTTTTTGCTCACTGCGGTTGGCCTACCGGTGTTAACCGTGGTAGCGCTGGCGCGCGTGGGCGGCGGCGTTGATGCGCTGAGCTCCCCCATTGGCCAGAAGGCTGGCGTTCTGCTGGCCACCGTGTGTTATCTGGCGGTCGGACCGCTGTTCGCTACACCGCGTACTGCCACGGTATCGTTCGAAGTCGGATTGGCTCCGCTGTTTGGCGATGCTGCCACGCCGTTGCTCATCTATAGCGTGGTCTATTTTGCGCTGGTGATCGGCATTTCTCTCTATCCGGGTCGTCTGCTGGATACGGTCGGCCATGTACTGGCACCGTTAAAAATTCTGGCGCTGGCGGTTCTGGGATTGGCGGCAGTGATGTGGCCGGCGGGTTCGCCGATCCCGGCGACCGAGGTCTATCAAACCGTGCCGTTTTCTAACGGTTTTGTGAACGGTTACCTGACCATGGATACCCTAGGTGCTATGGTATTCGGCATTGTTATCGTCAATGCCGCCCGTTCACGCGGCGTGACCGATGCTAGGCTACTGACCCGTTACACCATTTGGGCAGGTTTGATTGCTGGCGTCGGATTGACGTTGGTCTATCTGAGCCTGTTTAAGCTGGGCTCGGTGAGCGGCGAGCTGATTCCTAACGCGCAAAACGGGGCGGAAATTCTGCATGCTTATGTGCAGCACACCTTTGGCTGCATGGGCAGCGGTTTTCTGGCATTGTTGATTTTTATCGCCTGCATGGTGACGGCGGTTGGCCTGACCTGTGCCTGCGCCGAATTTTTCTCCCAGTATTTGCCATTTTCCTACCGCACGCTGGTATTTGTGCTGGGTGGCTTCTCGGCGTTAGTGGCTAATCTGGGGTTAAGTCATCTGATTCAACTTTCCATTCCGGTGCTGACAGCGATCTATCCGCCCTGTATCATTCTGGTTTTGCTGAGTTTTACTTTGCGCTGGTGGAATCAGGCTTCGCGTATTGTGGCCCCGGTCATGTTAATCAGCCTGTTATTCGGCCTGATTGATGGGGTAAAATCATCGACCTTTGCGCCATTGCTGCCAGCTTGGAGCCTGAACTTGCCTTTAGGTGAACAGGGATTGGCTTGGTTGCCACCGTCACTGGTGCTGCTGCTGGCCGCGGTTATTTATGATCGGCTAAGTGGGCGTCAGGAAGAGACGGCGCACCAATAACGCACTAACGCTGCATTTTTCACCACAGGCTGCCACCTGTGGTTTTTCTTTTGTAAGACAGGGCTGCTTAATTTATGGAACAACAATCCGCTAAGCTAAAGCGTGGGTTAAGCACGCGGCACATCCGCTTCATTGCACTTGGATCGGCGATTGGTACTGGGCTGTTTTATGGCTCGGCCAGTGCCATTCAGATGGCAGGACCCAGCGTGCTGTTGGCTTATATCATCGGTGGTGTTATCGCCTATATCATTATGCGGGCGCTGGGAGAGATGTCGGTCAATAACCCGCAGGCCAGCTCCTTTTCCCGCTACGCCCAGGATTACCTGGGGCCGATGGCGGGCTACATCACCGGATGGACCTACTGCTTTGAGATCCTTATCGTTGCCATCGCGGATGTGACCGCATTTGGTATCTACATGAGCGTCTGGTTCCCTGATGTGCCGCACTGGATTTGGGTGTTGAGCGTGGTACTGATCATTGGTGCCATTAACCTGATGAGCGTGAAGGTGTTCGGTGAGCTGGAGTTTTGGCTCTCGTTCTTCAAGGTCGCCACCATCATCATCATGATTGTGGCGGGCATCGGGATTATCGTGTGGGGTATCGGTAACGGTGGTCAGCCCACTGGAATCAGTAACCTGTGGAGCCACGGCGGTTTCTTCAGTAACGGCGTGATGGGCATGGTCCTGTCGCTGCAACTGGTGACGTTTGCCTACGGCGGTATTGAAATTATTGGTATCACCGCAGGTGAAGCTAAAGATCCGCATAAATCCATTCCGCGTGCGATTAACTCAGTGCCGTGGCGCATCCTGGTGTTCTATGTAGGCACGCTGTTTGTCATCATGTCGATTTATCCCTGGAACCAGGTGGGGACAGAGGGCAGCCCGTTTGTGCTGACCTTCCAGCACCTTGGTATCACGGCCGCCGCAGGCATTCTGAATTTTGTGGTAATCACAGCGTCTCTGTCGGCAATTAACAGCGACGTGTTTGGCGTGGGCCGCATGATGCACGGCATGGCCGAGCAGGGCAACGCCCCCAAGGTCTTTGCCAAAGTGTCGCAACGCGGTATTCCGTGGGTCACGGTCGTTGTGATGATGGCTGCGCTGCTGGTGGCGGTTTATCTGAACTACATCATGCCGGGCAAAGTGTTTTTGGTGATTGCGTCGCTGGCAACCTTTGCCACCGTGTGGGTGTGGATCATGATCCTCTGTTCACAAATTGCGTTCCGTCGTCGTTTGAGTGAGAACGAGGTGAAAGCA
>DWLF01000040.1:0-10036 GCA_018249595.1 Chaetocneme critomedia critomedia
GCGGCTTGCCACAGCCCGCTTATCGATTTTTCCCCTGGCAGTGAATTGCCTTCCCTGCCAGTACGGCTGGCGGCGCTGCGCGAAGGCGATATGCTGTTCGCGCTGTCGCAGCACGCCGTGCGCTATGCCGCCGCCGCACTCACACAAGCGGGTTTATCCTGGCCCGTCATCCCGCGCTATTACGCCATCGGACGCACCACCGCCCTGGCGCTGCATCAGGCGACCTCTCACGCCATTGCCTATCCTCCTGAGCGGGAAACCAGCGAAATGCTGCTGCAACTGCCAGAATTACAAAATATTAGTGGCAAAAACGCGCTATTATTACGGGGGAATAGCGGCAGAGAGCTGCTGGCAACAACGCTCGCAGAGCGCGGCGCACAGGTCAGTTATTGTGAATGTTATCAGCGCAGTCCAGTCTATTATGATGGGCCGGAACAGAGCCGACATTGGCAACAACTCGGTATCGATCGTCTGGTGATCACCAGCGGCGATATGCTGCATCAGCTGTATACGCTGGTGCCACATTATTATCGCGAATCCTGGCTGCTCCACTGCCAGGTTATCGTTGTTAGCGAACGGTTGGCGCTAGAGGCGCGCCAGCTTGGCTGGCGTGACGTGCTTATCGCGGACAATGCCGATAACGACGCGCTTGTGCGTCTGCTATCGTGACCGCACGGCCAACCGTACAACAAACCAGACCATGGGATGACCCATTATGACGGAACACCATACCCCTTCAACCCCATCGGAAACGGTGACAGAACGCCCTGATGCCACGTTTTCGTCCTCTGACACCGCGTCAGCGGATGAACCGCGCCAGAACCGTGCGGGACATGGCCGCGTGCTGGGTGGCGTTGCTATTGCTATTACGCTGCTGTTAAGCGGGGGCGTGTACTACCTCGGACAGCAGCAGGAGAAACAAAACGCCGCGTCCATGGCGCAAATGAAGGGCGAGTTGGCGGCGCTACAGCAACAGCACCAGCAGGATAAAACGGCGTGGCAGGTTGCACTGACACAACAAAAACAGTGGCAGGACAGCACCGCACACCAGTTGAACGGGGTCACGCGTGAATCCAGCGAACTCAGCCAGAAACTGGCCGCGCTGTCCAATCACGACACTAGCACTTGGCTACTGGCGCAGGCGGATTTTCTGGTCAAACTGGCCGGTCGCAAGCTGTGGAGTGATAAAGATGTGCTGACCGCGGGCGCGTTGCTGAAAAGCGCCGATGGCAGTCTGGCTGACATGAACGACCCGAGTCTGCTCGAGCTGCGCCGCGCCATTGCCAATGATATCAGCGCGCTGGCGTCCGTCGGTCAGGTGGATTTCGACGGCATTATTTTGCGGGTGAATCAGTTAACCGATCAGGTCGACAATCTGCGTCTGGCCGATAACACTCAGGACGATGACGCGCCAATGGATGAAACCGATGGCGAGCTTTCAGCCACACTCAGCGAATGGCGACAGAATCTGAGTAAAAGCTGGCACAACTTCATGTCCGATTTTATTACCATTCGCCGGCGGGACAGCAATGCCGAACCTCTGCTGGCGCCGAATCAGGATTTCTACCTGCGTGAAAACATCCGAGCGCGCCTGCTGACCGCCGTACAGGCCGTACCGCGTCATCAGAACGAGACCTTCAAACAGTCGCTGGAAGCGGTATCCACCTGGGTGCGGGCCTATTTTGATACCAGCGATCCCGGCACTAAAGCCTTTTTGGAGCAGGTTGACAGCTTAAGTCAGCAGCCCGTCTCTCTGGACGTTCCTACTACGCTGCAAAGCCAGCCGCTGCTGGAAAAGCTGATGCAAACGCGAGTGCGTAATCTGCTGGCGCAATCGCCTGCGCAGCAACAGGAGGGCTGATCATGCTGAAAGTGCTGTTCTTGTTCCTGATCCTTATTGCTGGCGTAGTGCTTGGCCCAATGCTTGCAGTGCGTCAGGGCTATGTACTGGTGCAAACCGACACCTACAATATCGAAACCAGCGTTACCGGGTTAGTTATCATGCTGGTACTGCTGTTGGTCGTGCTGTTTGCGCTGGAGTGGCTGTTGCGTCGCGTATTTCGTACTGGCGCGCGCACCCGCGGCTGGTTCCTGGGTCGTAAACGCACCCGTGCCAGAAAACAGACCAAAGCAGCTCTGCTTAAGCTGGCCGAAGGCGATTATCTTCAGGTTGAAAAACTCCTGACGCGTAACGCGGATCACGCAGAGCAACCGGTGGTGAACTATCTGCTGGCCGCCGAAGCCGCACAGCAGCGCGGTGATGAATTTCGCACCCGGCAGTATCTGGAGCGAGCGGCTGAAATGGCTGACACCGATCAGTTACCGGTAGACATCACCCGCGTGCGCATCCAACTGGCACGCAATGAGGATCACGCCGCACGCCACGGCGTCGATCATTTGCTGGCATACGCACCGCGCCATCCTGAAGTATTACGGTTAGCGGAGCTGGCGTTCCAGCGCACCCACGCTTACAGTGCGCTATTAGATATTCTGCCCGCCATGCGCAAAACCCAGATTCGTACCGAGGAAGAGTTGGAGGCATTGCGCCAATCCGCCCTGCTCGGTCTGATGGAACAAGCGATGGAAGAAGGCGGCAGTGACGGCCTGAAGCAGTGGTGGAAGGAACAAAGTCGCAAAGTGCGACAAGATTTGCCCTTGCAAGTAGCGATGGTGGAGCACCTTATCGCCTGTGACGATCACCACACCGCCCAGCAGATCGTAATCGACGGATTGAAACGGCACTACGATGAACGTCTGGTACTGCTAATGCCGCGTCTGGCCGCAGGCGAACCGGCCTCATTGGAAAAACTCCTGCGCCAGTTGCTAAAACAGCACGATAACAGCGCATTGCTGCACAGTACCTTGGGACAGTTAATGCTGAAACAAGGAGAGTGGCAGCAGGCCTGCGATGCGTTTGCGGCAGCGTTGGCGCTGCGCCCGGATGCCTTTGATTACGCGTGGCGCGCCGATGCCTTTGACCATCTGCGCCAACCGGAAGAAGCGGCACAGATGCGTCGCGAAGGGCTGTTACTCACACTACAAACCCCGTCTTAATCGCACTCCCCGCTGCCCCACATTCTGGGGCAGCGCTATCCCATCAGCGAAAGAGACA
Organism: Chaetocneme critomedia critomedia; assembly: GCA_018249595.1. Lineage (NCBI taxonomy): Eukaryota > Metazoa > Arthropoda > Insecta > Lepidoptera > Hesperiidae > Chaetocneme > Chaetocneme critomedia. The sequence continues at coordinate 3,113 of DWLF01000040.1, forward strand.
CACTTTTATACCGTTACGCACTATACACTAAATAATCCGAGTGGCAGGAAGGCGTCAAGAGAGTGACAACTCTGCTAGAAGCAGAAATGAAACCGGTTTCATTTTGGATACTAAAAGGAGCAGCCTATGAGTACACGATTTCCTCGCGAATTCCTTTGGGGCGGGGCCACCGCTGCCAATCAGGTGGAAGGCGCATACGATGAAGCGGGCAAGGGACTGTCGATTGTGGACACCCTCCCAGGCGGCAAAGCACGCTTAGCCATCGTCGCGTCTGAGTCTTTCGATTTTTCGCTGGATACCGCGCGTTATACTTACCCAAACCACAAGGGCATCGACCACTATCACCGCTTCAAGGAAGATATCGCGCTGTTCGCTGAAATGGGTTTCAAGTGTTACCGCTTTTCTATCGCCTGGACCCGTATCTACCCTAACGGCGTGGAACAAACGCCCAATGAAGCAGGTCTGGAACACTACGATGCGGTAATTGATACCTGCCTCGCCCACGGTATTGAACCGGTTATCACCCTTTCTCACTACGAAATGCCGCTGCATCTGGCCACCGTTTATGGCGGCTGGAAAAATCGCGCACTGGTCGGTTTTTTCGAGCGTTTCTCTCGCACGGTGCTCGAGCGTTTCGGGCACAAGGTCAAATATTGGATGACCTTCAACGAGATCAACAGCGCGGCGCATTTTCCGATCATGAGCCAAGGGCTCGTCGTCAAAACCGGGGCCCGGGACGCACAGGCGAAATTTCAGGCGTGGCATCACCAGTTTGTCGCCAGCAGTCTGGCAACCAAAATTGCCCGCGAGGTTAACCCGAACATCCAGATGGGCTGCATGATTATTTATGCCACCACCTACGCTTACGACAGCAACCCGGTGAATCAGTTGGCGGCCATGCAACGCACGCAATCCTTCAATTTCTACTGTGCCGATGTACAAGCCAACGGCAAATATCCCTACTATGCGCCACGATTGTGGGACTCACTCGGCGTCACGCTGGCGATCGAACCCGGCGATCTTGAACTGCTGGCGAATAATACCGTCGATTACATCGGTTTCAGCTACTACATGTCGACCACCGTGAACGAAACCCACGCTGAAGGTGAAGATAGCGAAGGCAATTTACTGGGCGGAACGCGCAATCCGTTCCTCGAGGCCAGTGAATGGGGATGGGAGATAGACCCGACCGGCCTGCGCATCGCACTGAACCAACTTTACGACCGATACGGTAAGCCCCTGTTTGTGGTCGAAAACGGATTGGGTGCCATCGATAAACCCGACAGCAACCTCTACGTGGCGGACGATTACCGTATCAATTATCTGCGCCAACATATTGAGGCGATGGCCGATGCCATTGCTGACGGTGTGACGCTGATGGGCTATACCCCTTGGGGCTGTATCGATCTGGTCAGCATGTCGACGGGCGAAATGTCCAAGCGCTACGGGTTTATCTATGTCGATCTCGATGACACCCTCTCTGGCAGCGGCGATCGCCACAAGAAAAAATCCTTCTCATGGTATCAAAAGGTCATTGCCACCCACGGCGAAGATCTTGCGCTCTAAACATGGCGCAAAAAAAAACGCTTGCCAATAAACGGCAAGCGTTGAATAAGATCAGGTCATAAAAGACTACAGTAGAGTGCCTCACTCAACGTAATGTCCGAAAAGTCCGATGGTGTTATGAATTGCAGTGAAACGGCTACTCACAACGTCATCTGAAGGTGGACGATAGGCACCTGTAAACGGCTTTGCATCATTCCCAGGATTATGAAGCCGAAGCAAACATAGAAAGCGGAATGAGCATCTACGGGGTTAGATTAGCAGGAACCGTGCCAAATCGTCGTTACATTGAAAACAAAAGAATAAAAAAATATAATTCATTGAAAATTATACAATTTAAAAAAATACATTTCACAATGCCTTCTCCCGGCTAACAACCAGTGCCTAGCAGAAATGCTCTGACTGTCTCCACAAAGAGACACAATATTGACTTTAATTTTTTTATGATTTATTTCAGTTAGTTACATGTATCCAAATGGAGACATGTAAACAGGGCTTCTGTCGCCATTTTCCAACAGTCTGCTGAACTATCCCGCGATAAAGCCACGCAGATCCTGATGTAACTGTTGCAGTGATTTTTCATCAAGATAAGGCAAATGCCCCGACTCATACCGATGAAATTGCAGATTAGCTCGCAGTTTTTCAGGCAAAGAGAGGTGGTTGAGGTGATATTGCGCGACAAAGTAAGGCGTCGCCAGATCGTAGATCCCCCCGAGCACCATCACTTTCATGCGCGGATTCATTTTCATGGTTTCGGACAATGTAGGCAGCAGATTGAAAGAACGGTTTTCTGGCGTCATATTCCAATAGTAAATGGCATTCGAGTCAGAAACATAATCTTGCACCGTATTCACGTTCAATGCTTTTGCCAGGTAGTCGCGGTACGCGGAAATAAACCCGGAGCCAATGGTCATAACCGGATCGTAATCGCTGCGCGCAGCCATTTTATCCAACGAGGCGCCTCGATAACGGCCGTCAGCACGGCTGACCGTATCCCCCTGCTCTGTCAGCAGTTTTTTAACAAACAGCGGGCCTGAAACGCGCAAATCGGCCTTAACCCATTCCCGTGCGGGTATACCAGTGTAGCGGGCGAGTTGCTCAGCAAGCTCTGCTTTCTGCGCGTCTGGCAAGAGATTGCCCTGAGCCAACGCCTGTGCATAAGGACCCAGGGAAAACTGTTCAACCTCAGTCAGCAAATGATCCAGATTTTCTGCGACCTTTTCCGGATGCTGATAATAATGGGCGATTGCCGCATAGGTTGGCAGCGCCAGATAATAGGGTTGATCGATGCCGGGGTTGGATTCGGGACGATCGATATCAATGTCTTGGCTCAAATACTGCGACAGCAAAATAATACCGTTAACATCGACGTTGTGCTGCACCTTCAGTTGGTTTACCAACGCCACCGTACGCGTCGTGCCGTAGCTCTCACCAAGCAGGTAACGCGGTGCATTCCAGCGCTGATAGCGGCTCAGAAACTGCGTGATAAATTGCGCAAACGCGTGTGCGTCTCCATTAATGCTGTAGGTGTCATTCTCCTTTTGACGCTTCTGCGCCTGCCGCTCCTGAGCATTGGCCGCATTGCTGATAAACTGACCAAACCCGGTGCCCGGCGCATCAATAAAGACCAGATCGCTGACATCAAGCAGAGAATAGGCATTATCGATAACCGGATAAGGCGGCAATGCCGGTTTATCTGGCGTGCTGGTGACCACCCGTTTTGGCCCTAAGCCGCCCATATGCAGCCACACGGAAGAAGAACCCGGTCCACCGTTATAGATAAACGTGATCGGCCGATTCTCCGGTTTCTCCGTCTTCTTCACTGAATTGAAGTAGGCTACGTAGGACAAGGTCGCGATGGGTTCATCGGGATCGGCCGTATTCAGTGCTAATGCACCCACTTCGGCACGATAATTAAGGAGACCTTGGTTAAGTTTCACTTGCCCTTCACTCACCATCACATCACTCGGTGCCGGAGCCTGTTCCGGTACTGGCGGCGGTGATGCCATGGCAAACTCGGAGCTTAAGCATAAAGACATCATTATAAAAACAAAACGTTGCAAGTTATTCATGGTATTCCTTTTACATTACCATCCTTATGGGAACCATTTAGTTTCCGATGTCCACCCCCTCAATTTCATGCACTGATTGAAAAGGGCCTGGCGGCTACCACTATTAACATCCATCACATAACTTTGTGTTTCTGGTCGTTGCCCGCTGATATATCTTTCATTTTTACAGTCGTCCTTTTTCCCACACGGCAAATAGTAAGAGGTATATTGCGTTCGCTGCGCCACTTCATTTTTCACAGGGAATTTTTCTTCGCTCAGCGTTTCACAAGCACCTTTCGAGATAGTGAAATCCTCAGCGTTTGCGCTGCTTTTCACCCATTGCGTCGTACAACCAGAAAGCAGAAGTGTGGCAAACAATAATGTAAACTTAATATTCATTTCGATTCCTTTTAATACAGATTTCTTACCTTCGGCATAAAATTGTATTGTTGGTTCATTTCTTGCATAGCAATTTATACGATCAATGACACATCGTTTAACTTGCGTTTAATATTAAAAAGAGAAATATCGAAAAAAAATGAAAAGTATTTGGCTGTTTTGTCTAAATAAAAACAGGGAGATAGCCTTAATAACTTACAGTACAAGACAACACGTTAACGCATTGAACCGCACCAGCGAACGCAACATGAAAGATGAGGGATATATCAATGAATTATCCGCGCTGTGATCGCGGCGCGGATGGAAACATCAGCGAGAAGCCAGTTGTTCCAGACTCTGCTTTGCCAACTGATGGAGGTAGTGCGCGGTAGGGAACAGTGCGCTGTCATCAACCCGGAATTTTGGATGATGCAGTGCATAAGGCCCGCCCGAACCGACCATCATGAAGGTACCCGGCAGTTTTTGCTGATAGAAGGCAAAATCCTCGCCAATCGGGCTAGCGTCCACGCGGCGCGCTTCAAAACCTTCTTCATCGGCAACGCGCAGGGCAAAATCCACCCATTCCGGCGTATTGACCACGGACGGCGGCCCGGCGTGCCAGATAAACTCGAGTTCAGCGCCAAAGGTGCTGGCAATACCTGCCACAATCTGGCGAAAGCGCTGTTCAATCAGATCGCGCGCTGCCTGACTAAAGGTGCGTACCGAGCCTTCCACGTAGGCGGTATCCGGGATCACATTCCAGGTACTGCCACTGTGTACCTGAGTGATTGACAACACGGCGGTATCATCCGCAGGCACCGTGCGGCTGATAATGGTCTGCACCGCACTAATCAACTGGCCGAGAATGATAATGGGATCGTTACCTTCATGGGGTTTGGCCGCATGGCAGCCTTTGGCAGCGATCTTGATTTCAAAACGATCCACGCCTGCCGTCAGCGCACCATCTTTACCACCGACCACGCCAACCGGCAGCGTTGGGTCGTTGTGAATGCCAAAGATGGCTGCCGCGTTATCCAGTGCACCGGTCGCGATCACTTCTGGCGCGCCCAGCCCGGTTTCTTCCGCCGCCTGGAACAGAATGCGCACCGTGCCCTTTAGCTCTGACTCGATGCCTTTGAGCAAAATGGCGGCACCCAACGCGGCAGATGAGTGAAAGTCGTGCCCGCAAGCGTGCATCACGCCCTGACGCTGAGAGGTGAACTCCACGCCGGATTCTTCTTCAATCGGCAGTGCGTCGATATCTGAACGTACGATAACCAACGGGCCATCCTGCACGCCGCCGACTTCGGCAACCAGACCGGTTTTCAACGGCAGATCCAGAATGCGAATGCCTTCCTTCTCCAGCGCGGCGCGGATTTTCTTGGTGGTTTCAAATTCCTGGTTGGATAATTCGGGGTTCTGGTGCAATTCGTGCCGGAACGCCTGAATAAATTGCGCTAACGGCGCATGCTGAGGTGCTGTTTTCACGATGTATTCTCCACACTGTCCGTGCTTAACGCCGCAGCATAAACCCGCGGCGCGCAGGGTATTTTATCTATCCCCGTCATACTTCACGTTGCAGATGCGTTGGCTGCGCTCACTCACCCGAATCACTTACCGGAGTAAGCCCATCGGAATTCATTCGCTTGCCGCTCTCCTGCAACTCGAAGTATTTAGGGTACAAATAGCTTGTTATCACTGCATCGTCAGATGTCGTATTCCGTATGTTCCGGCATCTTGGTCATCTGACGTAAGAAACGCTGTGTCTGCGGGTTGTCAGAGAAACTGATCACCTGCTCGGCCGGCCCCTGCTCGACGATATGCCCTTCGGCCATGAAAATCACCCGGTCAGCAACCTCTTTGGCAAACTGCATTTCATGGGTCACGATAACCATGGTGGTGCTGTTTTTCGCCAGATTTTGAATCACTTGCAGCACTTCGTGCACGCGTTCCGGATCCAGCGCCGAGGTAGGTTCATCAAACAGAATGGCTTTCGGGTCCACGGCCAGCGCCCGCGCGATGCCCACGCGCTGCTGCTGCCCGCCGGACAAGGTCACCGGATACTGATGGGCTTCCGGCAGCATGCCAACCTGCTCGATAAGCCTTAGTCCGATCTCCTGCGCCTGCTTCTTCGGCATTTTTTTCACCACGATCAACGCTTCCGTGATGTTTTCCAGCGCGGTTTTATTCTTAAACAGGTTGTAGTTCTGGAACACCATCGCGGTCTGCTGACGCAGTGCGTAGGCTTCCTTGGTGCTATAACGGCGCGTATCCAATACGCGATCACCAATTTCAATCGTGCCGGACTCCGGTTTTTCCAGCAGGTTAAGGCAGCGCAGCAGGGTGGATTTACCTGACCCTGAGGGGCCGATAATCGCCACTACTTCGCCCTGTGCGATATCCAGACTGATATTGTCCAGCACCACTTTGTCGCCAAAGCGTTTTGAGAGGTTTTTTACACTGATCATGGCGGCGTCTCCTTAGCGCTGTAATGAGTGGTTCAGTTTCTTTTCCAGCCAGTTTTGCAGTCTGGAATAAACGATGATGACCAGCCAATAAATCAGCCCTACCACCAAGAAGGTTTCAAAGAAACGCAGCGATTCTGCGGCGATCATTTTACCTTCAGCAAACAGTTCAGATACGCCAAGCGCAAAGGCTACCGAGGTGTCTTTGATCAGCGAGATAAAGGTGTTACCTGTGGCAGGCAGCGCGTTAAGCATCGCCTGCGGCAGTACGATACGGCGATAAATCTGTGAACGATTCATGCCGATCGACAGCCCAGCTTCCGTTTGTCCCCAATCGACCGAGGCCAGCGCAGCGCGGAAAATCTCCGCCATGTACGCCGAGGTTTTCAGGCTAAAGCCGATAATCGCCGCCGACATTGCGGTCAGATCGCTGAGCGCCGGGAACAGCTGCGGCAAACCGAAGTAGA